>RPOG01001146.1:5524-39356 GCA_008086565.1 Thalassoma bifasciatum
TCAGGGGAGAGAGCAGCTTCAAGGACTGGAGGAGGCTGATACCAAGTTCCTGTTTCCTTCAGTCCATATGAAGAGTGAAAATGATGAAGAGAAACCTCAGTCCTCACTGCTTCATCACAGACTAACTGAGCATATGGAAACAGCAGCTGGTGGAGAGGACTGTGGAAGAGCAGAACCAGCAAGGAGCTCACGTCCACAAAGACTTTTACGACCAAAAAATGTGGTTAAGACCAAAACCTCCTCAGATACTGGATCAGGGTCTGAAGATGATGCAGATGACTGTCAGGAAACCAGGGTCTCTCTTAAAAGATCAAAATCCACCACAAACAAAAGAGCAAAGACTGTAAAGACTGTAAAGACAAACAGTTGTCCTGAGACTGGGAAAAGCAGCCATGAGGTTTCTCTCACAGAGAAAAAACCTTTCAGCTGCTCAGTGTGTGGAAAAGGCTTTAACCACAAAGGAAATCTCAACAAACATATGTTTGTTCACACAAAAGAAAAACCTTACAGCTGCGATGAATGTGGGAAAGGATTTAACAACAAAGGGGATCTAAAAAAACACGTGTTTGTTCATGCAGAGGAAAAACCTTTCAGCTGCTCAGAGTGTGGAAAAAAATTTAACAGAAAAGGAAACGTTACAAGACACATGGCAGTTCACACCAAAGAAAAACCTCACAGCTGTTCTGAATGTGGGAAAACATTTAGTCTAAAGGGCACTCTGACCAAACATATGGTTGTTCACTCAAAAGAAAAACCTTACAGCTGCTTTGTATGTGGGAATAGATTCAACCACAAAGAAAGTCTGGGTGCACATATGTTTGTTCACACTAATGAAAAGAGGCCTTACAGCTGCTCTGAGTGTGGGAAAGGATTTATCCTCAAAGGAGATCTCACAAAGCATATGTTGGTTCACACCCAAGAAAGACCACACATCTGCTCTGAATGTGGGAAAGGATTTAATCAAAAAGGTAGTCTTACTGCACATATGTTTATTCACTCTAAAGAAGACAGACCCTACAGCTGCTCTGAATGTGGTAAAGGGTTTATCTACAAAGCTAATCTAAGCGAGCATATGTTGGTTCACAGTGAAGAGAAGCCGTACAGCTGCTCTGAATGTGGGAAAGGATTCAATGTTAGAGGAAATATGGTTGCACATATGTTGGTTCACACAAAAGAAAAGTCTTTGAGCTGCTTTGTGTGTGGTAAAAGATTTAACCGTCAAAGAAATCTGATTGCGCATATGTTTGTTCACTCTGAAGAAAAACCTTATATCTGTTTTGAATGTGGGAAAGGATTCAATCATAAGACAAGTTTGGACAGACACATGGTTAGTCACTCAAAAGAATAACCTTACTGCTCTTTGTGCGGAAAAGGGTAAAACTGCAAAGTTAGTCTGACAACACAGTTGGGTTGTCATGGTATGAAAATTTAAGCTCACGGTTATTGTGACCAAAATTACCATGGTTTTCTGTATGATCGCTGTATTTTAAAAAATCTGTTTAATATGTTCAGAAAGCACTTATAGACTTAAACAAACTGAAATTGTTTAAAACAATCTAACAGTGTTGATTATATTTCAAAAATATAGGCAAAACCTTATCAAAAGTGCAATTTTTAACATCATAGGAACAAGGGCTCAGCATGTAAACAGCTGTTTTTGCCCGACTGTACTGAAGAAACACGTTCGGCAGAGCAGATCGCACCAAACAGGAAAAAGCCACGAAACAAACAAAACTTCCGATCATTTCAAAATAAAACACCATGTTCCTGCTCCCGACTTGAGCAGACACTTGAGAATAACTAATGTAAACAGCTGATTTGTCAGGAACATTTCCAGGAGTTGAAATTATACATATCAAAATTTCAAGCTGTTCTTGTGCATTTCTAGACGCATGTGCACTGTTATCTGTTTGTTTGCTCAAGTTGGGAGCAGAAACATGGTGTTTTATTTTGAAATGTTTGGATGCTTTGTTTGTTTCCAAACTTTTTCCTGTTTGGTGCGATCTGTTCTGCAGGAAGCATTTCTGTGGTACAGTTGGGCGAAAACAGACATGCAGTGAAACAGTTGAGGCTGCTGTGAGGGTCTCATAGAGCAGAGGCTCCACAGCACGAACTGTGTGAGCGCTCTGATTGAAAAGAGCGGAGGCTCAGTGCAGCGTAGCGCGCGGCGCTGACATTCAGCGGAGCAGGCGCTTTAAGTGTGAATTGGGGTTTAGAGGGGTGATAAATGTTCTGAACGCTGTCATCTCCTCCTTCCGCCATGATTCAATTTCTAATCTCAATAAAGTTTAAGCGTAAAGTGTAGGCTACACAGTCGCCTGCGCGGCTAGTTCAGGAGATTCTGATCAAGTTGGGAAACCACGGTTTTTGACATGAAGGCGGTTATGATTACCGTCAGCTGGGTTTGCTGTAACGCCAGTAACCGTTACATCCCTACAATAGAGTTGTTCCTAAGTGAAGGACGCTACTAAGCTGCTCTAAGTCTGGTGTTAGATTTCCATTTAAGCTGAATCCGGTGCTTCACACAGTAACCCAGAGTTTGAGGGAAACATCTGCAGCTGCTCTGAATGAAGCATATTCTCTTTGTGTTTAGAGTTATAAAGTATGTTATTGAAAGTTTGTGAAAAGTATTATTCATTTATATGTTTGTTTTCTACTTTTCCTGTTCAGGGTTGTGGGTGAATGAATCTTATCCCTGCTGTTTTAGGGCAAGAGGCGAGATATGATACAGATAAACTTCTTCATTTGTGAGAAGGTTTAGTAAGCAGTAGAGGGTTATTAGAAAACAAAGTTTTCATTGCAGTTTGGCCTTTAATTAAAATAATTGCAGTAGAAGAGCAGGGATTTCTCATGGGGGCCCAGTCACCACAACTAACCCTACAAAACTGGTGTAACCACACCAGTATTATCCAGTCATTCATTAAAAACATAGTCTTAATTTGATCTCACTGCCCTGAAAATTGTAAATAAACAATCACAAGAGAGAATGTAATGATCTTTAGCAAGATCCAGTGTTTATTTTTCAGACATACATGGACTGAACACTCAACTAGAACAGGAGCTGAAGAAGAGACAAAACGTTAACTAACTCTACTCACGGAGTAGTTGCCTTGTTTTTTGAATAACCACGACCTGTATAAATCTAACATGGACATACTTGATAAGGATAGGATGAGTGTTAGGATGTTAACAAAACTAATATTAATTGTAGCTTAAAAATGCTTCTCTTTGTTTTTCTATGAAACAGACAAATGTTGCGGTTCATGTCAACAACACTATGAATGTAACTTAACATTGCTGCTGTAAGACTGGTTTATTTTCATTAAACAAAAATAGATGCTCAAAGCTCTCCTGGTTTACTGACTCAAATCTAGACTACGGATTAATATTGTTGTTATTACAATTCCTCCAGCTATAACTGCTCAATATTCTCCTTCAGACTGTCCACTTCTTTAAACAAGATTAGTTGAAGCTAAGTGACTTGTTGAAGAACAATGAAGGGACATTATTTGGTATAATCTGACCTCATGAAGTAAAATCAGACTCTAAAAACTACAGTTTACTTTTGTTTGGATTCAGCTACATTTGGTGCTATGAAAATATTCACATACAATTGTGCTCAAAAGTTTAAACCCCCTGCAGAATTTATAATTTTTTGGCCTTTTCTCAGAAAATATGAATAACACAAAAACCTTTCTGTCACTTATGGTTAGAGGTTGGGTGACGCAGTTACTAAAAAGGAAAAAAAAAAAGGGTTTACTCTTTCTAAACCATAATGTCAACAGAAAGTTCAAAAATGACCCTGATCAAAAGTTTACTCACTCTGGGGATTTTGGCCCAATAACATGAACACAAGTTGACATAAATGTGTTTGAATGTCTACTAAAGGTAACCATCCTCACCTGTGATCTATTTGCTTGTAATCAGTGTGTGTGTATTAAAGCTCAGTGAGTTTCTGAGCTCCTGACAGACACTTGCATCTTTCATCCAGGGCTGCGCAGAAGTTTCTGGTTTTCTGAGGCTTGGGGAAAGCAAAAGAATTATCAAAGGATCCGTGGGAAAAGGTACGGATTGAGAAACTCCTACAGGTTCTCCTCAATGCAGGATGGTGCACTGCCTCAGAGTGTGATAAAATCCTCACTCAGTATAAAACATTCTCAGTGCATGCAGGTGCAATCCTCAAGGCAGAATTCCAAGATTCTTCATACAGTTGCAGGCTTTAAGTGGCCGAGTGGAGTATGTATGGCATTATGATTTAGAGATACAGACGAAAATAGTTGCCCCCCCCATTTATTTTTATTACCAAAGGTCACTTTTTAGAAAAAAAAAAACCTACTGTGAAGTCTGTCGCTATAACGGTGTGGTATAGCTTTCACCAGCAGAGGGCGCACGGTACAGTACATCAACCAGTACATTGCAGTGCAGAAGTCTCAGTCTCACCTCACCTACAAGTAATTGTAATTTTGAGACCCATTTAGATTGAAAATAAAGTTCAAGAATTAAAACATTAAACGGGCAAAAGAAAGACAAATATTGTAACTTAATTGGTTGTTCAAGATCACAATGATCCCAAACCTGGACGGATGGTTTTAAATGAAAAAATTATAGGAGAGGTGATTTATGAGACAAACATAGATTACGACTGGAGAAGCCCTTTAATTTTGTTGAAATTATTTAATGTGTTGTCAGACGCAAGAATCTTCTCTTCCCTGGGGAAGAAGATTCTGATGAAGAAGAAGAGAGAAGTGAAGAAGAGATCCTCAAAATCAAACAGTCGAGAAAAGGGTAAAAAGTTTCAACCCCCTAATAATAAGATAATGAGATACAATGCAATGTAAGATTAAATCATAATCAATTTACTTAGGTTAAAGTTTTAAGACTAATGTAATGTATGATAAAATAGTAAAATATTTTGTTGCAATAGAGCAGGGGTTCCCAAACTTTTCAGCCCGTGACCCCCAAAACAAAGGTGGCAGAGACCAGTGACCCCCACTATCCCCAGAGGTGACTGAAGCATAAGAAAACATGCACGTAGGACACATGCACTAATAAGGGTATCCACACATGGGCATTATGACAACACATAAAAGAACAACAGCCTGAAAACCATGTTATGATTTTACATGTAACAGTTTAATATGAAATAAAAGCAGAATATGTCAAAGTTATTTCTCTGTAATTTGTGAACGAACATTGTTGCAGTCGTGTCCAAACTCAATTTTGGTTCAATACTTTCATTTCCACATTAGAACAAGAATAATTCAGTTCAAGTAATAGTCATAAACTGTAGCTCTGCGTAAAACGTGAACATTGTTGCAGTGCAAGTTAACTTTTTGGGATATATGTTTCAGTGTTTATCTCACCTAATGAAATGGATGGGCACTATGCATGGAGCACAGAAAGTCTGTTCTGGGTTTAATTTTGGAGACGGCCACTCGGAGATCATCCTCCACGTTCACACAAGATATATATTTATTTTTAATAAATGTCAGGGCCAAGAAAGTCTTTTCAAACAGGTATATTGAGCTAAACTGTGTTAGTACCTTAGATGTGGTCTGGGGTAGCTGTGGATATTCCCTCTAAACTGAAATCAACTCCCGACCCCCCACCAACGTCCTGCGACCCCCCTAGGGGTCCCGACCCCCACTTTGGGAACCCCTGTTCTAATCCAATAGGCCTATCAACGATAAAGATTTGGAAACAATTCAGATGTAATTTCAAAGCTGTCTCTGCCTCTCCATTAATGCCCATAAGTGATAATCATCTGTTCCCACCTTCATTTACTGATCCAGTTTTCTCCCTGTGGAAGTATAAAGGTCTGCTATATTTTAGACAACTTTTTGATTACAAGGTTTTTACTTCGTTTGACATGCTTAAAACTAAATTTGGCCTCCCACAATCGCATTTATTTAGGTATTTTCAAGTTCGCAACTTTGTTCGTCAAAATCTAGCCAACTTACCTCATCAACCACCTGACTCTCTTGTTGATACAATTTTATCTTATCCAAAAAACTGTAGGATTTTATCAAATGTGGTAAAATTAATCATGTCAACATCACCCCAACTGACTGTGAGAGGTACTTGGGAGAAAGAGTTTGGTACCACTTTCAAGGCTGACTGGTGGGAGAAGGCCCTGGAAGGGATCAGTGCCACATCTCCCTGTGTGAGTCTCACTTTAATACAGTTCAAGGTTTTACACAGGACTCACCTCTCTAAAGGGAAGCTCAGCAAGTTGTTTAATACAAGTGAAATATGTGACAAATGTTCCATTTCAGCTGCTCATCATACACATATGTTTTTCTCCGGTCAGAAACTAAGATCTTTTTGGTGCTCTTTTTACAATATGTTGTCAAAAGTTTTTGTAGACCTGTGGCTCCCAGCCCTTTGGGGACACCCTCTTTGGTGTCCCTGAAGATTTCACTCGTTTTTCTGTCAGGGAAAGGAATGTTATTGCTTTTGCTTCTGTTGTGGCCCGCAGACGCATTCTTTTACAATGGAAAGATCATAATCCACCTACTGAAAATTCATGGTTAAAAGACCTAATGTCATTCCTGTATTTAGAGAAAATTAAATACAGTACTAAAGGCTGTTCAGATAAATTTACTAAGACTTGGGGTCATATGCTGTCTTTTGTTAACTCTATTCCTTCTCTTGAGGATTGAAGTCATATATGTTTCATGGAGCAAGTTGTGAAAAATATGTTGACACTACATTTCTTTACTAATTTTTGTTTTAATTTGTTTTGGTTTTGTTTGTTTGTTTAACAATCTTTTGTCATAACTTTGCTTTATTTCATGAGTCCCTCCTGTTTTCTTATTTATAAGACAATTGTTTTCAATGCATACTGGATTGAACTCCAGTTGTGAACTTTCATTTGTATGTTTAAGTTTGTTTGTAAAAATATAAACCTGGGTAAAATTCTTTTGGTGATTGTATATAACAGAGCAACCCAATAAAAAATGTTTAAAAAAAAGAAGAAAAAAAAAGAAAGAAAGTCAATATGATCATATCCCGGACTTATCCTTGCAAATATCAGATGGTCGGCTTTAAGAGACGAGGTAGTAAATGAACAGCATTTGAGCAGGGTCTCTCCATTGCTACATCGGCAAGTTTGTGCTTCAATTTTGGGTGTCAAATTCGTGTTTAAACAGCTCCACCGATATATGCTGTATGCACAGCACAGGTTCGTAATAATAACCTGACCTTTCTCCCGCTTAGTGCAGCGGGTTGGAACACAGAGGCCGTGGGGGATCGATCACCTTTCTGGGCTAGTTAACCGGGGAAGCTCAACGGCATCTGCTGGCTCTTGGACTTTACAAGGAGACGGTAAGTTATCACTCATAACTGTTAGTTCTTCATAGTGGAAGTGAATTATTAAGGAACACTCAGTTAGACTGTGGGAAATAAAAGCCCTGTCAAGAAATTTTCCCTTCACAGACGATATCATGTCAGTGCGGGTTACGGTTAATTTAATACGAACTTTTCTCAAGCATGTGCCTAAAAATCTGCACATTTTCAAATTATATATTGATCTTGGAATGGCTTTTGAAAACAAACGAATGCTTAACTCTCTATGGCATGACTTTTTATTTTTTTGGAAAAAAAATATTTCACCCCCCCCCCCGGGGTAAAATTTGAGTTCGTTGCCTCAGGGCAACACCGTGCTAGGGGTCCTAAAACTCCAAGGTTTTTCTGTGATTATGAGAAGTGTTATACAAGTAAAACAAACAATATGTTGATTATAAAACACCTTTATTTTTGACTCTCTATGTGTGTGTTTGTGTGTGTGTGTGTGTGGGTGTGTGTGTGTGTGTGTGTGAGTGTCTCTGTGTGAGGTTTTGAAGTCACAAACATGAGAACAAATGAAACAACAACAACAAAACAACCTTCTTTTAAGAAATCTGTAACTTTGTAAGTGTGGGTGTGTGTATGTTTATGTGGGTTTATGGGTGGTACTGCATGTGGTTTGTTGGTGGTGCAGGTCGGGGTGCCATTGAAGTCTTATTCTGTGTGGAACCGCAAGAAGCACTTGTTTGCTGACGTGAAGCAGAGATGGACGCTGCATTTCTGGCACTTGACTTTTGGTGTACCAGTGCATCCTGGGAGTTTGCATCTCCCTTTCTGCTCAGCCATGACCATCCAGTGGCCTTTAGCATCCAGACGGACATCAGACACTGGAACTGGGGCAGCAGGTCCTTTCCTCTTTTTCTCCTCATATTCACCAGCAATGGCTGAGCTGGGACGCCCTCTCTTCCATTGCAGATCCTTTCCACTGTTGCAGAGACCTTCGGCAATGTATGATTTGAAAGTAAACAGCCTCATCTGCTCCTTCTTTTTCATCCCATTGCTGGTGCAATCTCTGCGGTAGAGGAGCCAGGAGGTCACAGTGATCATATCCGAGAAGTGAAATAGGAGCCGGTGGTACCACTTCTTGGATCTGATTTTTGTTCTGTAGAGTGAAATGAGGGAGTCGAGCAAATCTACGCCACCCATATACTTATTGTACTCTCCCACGACAGCAGGGCAGGGAACTTTGGTCATGATCTTTTGCTTTCGATCCCACTTCTCAACATCGGTGACAGGGTGGGCTCCCATGTAGTCACTCAGAATAGTGACAGAGCGGTTGTCGAACAACTTCACCACATGCAAGGTGGTATCTCCAACATTGGCCATCTTCTCTGTGAAAGATCCACTCTCTGCTTTCTTCAGTTCTGTGTCACTGGTCAAACTGATGCCCGGCAGTCTGTTGGCACGAACAGTACCGGTGCAGTGGATTCCCTGCTGAGCCAGTGTGAGCACAAGAGGCACACCTGTGAACCAGTTGTCAAAAATCAACTTGTAGTTGTGATGCTTAGGGATGATTTGGGCCAAACGAAGGACAACATTGCCACTAGCTCCAACATCTGGTAGGCCTTCAGGTTGCACAGCTCTTCCTGTGTAAATCTCCAGATTGTGTGGCACACCATCTGTACCTGCCATGAGGAGGATCTTATAGCCCCACTTTCTTGGCTTTACTGGGAGGTACTGCTTAAGCCTGTGCCTTCCCTTGAATGGGACCATTTGCTCATCGACTGCTAGATGCTCACCAATTGGGATTGACGTCAGCTTTGAGCATAAGTGTGCAAGCAGTGGCCGAATTTTGAAGAGAGGATCATTATCCTCCTCTTGCTCTGCATTACTGCTGAAGTGCAGGTGTTTCTTGATGGCCTCCCATCTATTCAGGGTCATGGTGTTGACAACTTGGTGCACTCTGCAGGCTTTATTCCAAAACATGCGAGTGCCTGGCAAACCGAACAATGAAATGTACATCACAACACCGAGGAACTGCTCCAGTTCATTGGCTGTGAGGTTCAGGGGCCTGGTTGGATCACTTTGTATTGCATATAGGTTGGACTGCTCAACAGCATGTTCAAGAATGTCCTCTGAGAAGAACTCCCTGAAGTACTGAAGAGGTGACATGATACAATGAGGAGGTAAAAGGCCTTGCCATTGTGGATACACATTAGTGTTTCCCTTGTGGAGTGTTTTCCATCGGGGATGCTGTGGGGCATTAACCTCCTCTTCACTGTCCTCACTGTCCTCAGTCTGAATCTCCTCATCTGAATGGGCAGATTCACCTTTGAAACAAAAAGTAAGGAGTACTAATTCAAATATGCTCCAACACTTTTCACACACTGACATGAACATAGACACGCACACACACACACACACACACACACACACACACACACAGTTGCTGTGCTGACCCTAGTCTGACCCCTAACCTCTTGACAGTGTATCAAACCCGATGAGGGGATCCACTCTTCCCCACTATCTCCACTACTGTCACTCTTCAAGCTCACTGTCCTCGCTTTCTAATGGTATGGCCCTTACTCCTAAGTCATTCCACTTCCGCCCATAAAACATTCTTGCATCCATGTCCTGTAATTTTTAATAGATTGTGTGACGGCCTAGGGGTTGGCCTTTCTGTTCTTTGCCTCTGTCTTCCTTGCTGCTGCTGCTTGTCTTGTCTGCTCTGCAGGTAGTTGTGGGTGGAGTTTGCCTTGAGTGAGTGAATGCAGCACACCTGAGCGGCCTGGGTTTAGGAGCCTTCAAAAGCTGAGCTGCAGTGCAGATCGCTCTCTTTCCCTGGCCTGGCTGACGTCGCCTGTGTGGGACTCATGCACTTCATACACAGACACACACTCACAAACACTCAACACTGCACACATACTGACTCTTACTTACATTGCTTATTTCTCATGTAAATACATGTATATTTTTCTGAAATAGAACAGACTATGTGTGGTCTCCCTCTTTTGTCGCATGCTTTTGAGCCGGGTTGTGACAATTGGAATGCTAAAAACTTGATTCTAAACATTTTGCTACTACGAACGTCCACACTGAATAATTACATTGTCAGAACAAAAGTGCCCTAACTGCACAGTGTTGCCCTGAGGCAACGAACAGAAAAACACAAATTTATAATACAAATAATGCTAAAAACAGTGTTAAAATGATCAAAAAGACTCACATACATGCTTACGCACATTCATATATTTTTCATTTAAAGGTACTGGTAATTTAAACATATTAAAAAGTGATACTCAACTTACCAATTTGCCGCAATGCTCAAGCTGCACCTCTGCTTCCTGAAATGGCTGCCCTTCCCTCCACACAAGGTCACATGACCTTCAAAATCCATTGTTATTGGACACAGACATGTCAAGTGGTATTTTAAAAATAAAATTCCCTCCAGAAAATTAAAAAGACAGTGTAGCATCAAGTTATGTGGTTCGTTGTCTGAGGGCAACACTATGCCATAGAGGGTTAAGGTTTATCACAGTGCAGTACGATCATTTTCCGCTCTCTCCCTCTCCTGCACGTGTGTGTGTGTGTGTGTGTGTGTGTGCGTGCGTGCGTGCTAGCTGTGACCGTAGACTGCAGGAAGATCTTAATGAGACTGTAACATTCTATCATCTTTATTTGAAAAACTTTGCGTGGTGTCAGTTATGTTCGATCGTTTCTTAAGCCAGGTAACCTCTTATAGCCAATCGGCTCAATGTACTCGCACGCGTGTAAATTTGAATTTGGCAATTTATACTCAGAGGTGTGCCTATCTTTGCCTAATCAATATAAAGGAAATAGCATTAATAGGATCTCAGGATAAGAGTTCAGCATCACCACAACTCACTACACTGTCTGAAATGATGATCATCATACAGATGAATTGAATATTTTATATGATGAAGGGGAAATTTTTTTGCAGGGCTTTTGTGCTGTACATTTTACTTTTATTTGACCTTTTTTTTTTTTTGGGTGTGGCTAATAAAGTAGCCAGTTTGTACAGGTGCATAACCTGGATAGATTAAGAACACTGGTTTGGTCTTACTACAAAATGCAAAGGTTTATCAACTAATTTGCCTTTTAATTTTCTTCCCAGTTTTCCTATGCGATGCAAGTTCTGTTGTTTTGTCAGCTTTTCTCAAGAAGTTCTTCTGAGGCATCATGGACTAAGACACGGGAGAGATGCTCATTGGCCCTGTGTCTACAGTAACTGTGTGTGCACCTTCACAACCCACGCAGCGTTAAAGTCACACCTCACCAGAGCCCACTGCAGGACTGTAAAAAGAAAGGACACTTGCACTTTCATTTGTGAGTTGTGTGATTTTAGAGAAAAATGTGATCAACAAACTTTTTTCACTCATCTTGGGAATCATTTAAAAAAAATCATACTGTGCATTGCCCCTTCCTGGGCTGTGAGTTTAAAACTACAATTTTTAAAACCTTCAGTTCACATCGTAGTAGAAAGCACAAGAATGCAAAGGACATAGGAACACGTTTAAAGGTGCATTCTAAAAATGAAGCCTGTGCCGCTGAGACTCAGGCCAATGAGCAGCAAAGTTATAACTTTGCTAAAGCTGAGACATCACAAAGTGGTCCAAGTCAAGATTTCAGTGACAGTGGTAGGGAGGAGTACATGGAATAGAAGTTTAAAGATTCGACACTCTGTCACAAGCTCAGTTTTTTTATGTTTTGTTCCTTAAGCTGACTGACCTTGTCACAGTCTCAGTCTCTATGTTCAGCCTGCCACAGTCCTGCTGCAGCCTAATCAGCTCAACTCTCCTCACCTGCGCTCCTGCTCACACCTGCACCTCATCTGCTGCAATCAAGTCAGCTATTTAAACCACAGCTCCACACACAGCCAGTGTCAGACTGTCTTTTGCTTTCATGCTGAGAACTCCAGACCTGCTATCCGGACTGATCTCCCGTTGCCGACCCATTTTGTTCCCTGTTCTGCCTACGCCTGACCCTCGGATTGACTGCAAGGTATCGACTCGCTTCTGTTCCCCACCTACCCGTCTGCCTGAGCCCCGACTGTCGAACTCGCCTTCTGTCTCCGACTCTGAGAATCTGTCTGTGCATCCTGATCTGTGGTGGCTTGCCTGGTATCCGACCCTCCTGCCTGTCCCTGACTTCGAGAATCTGCCTGAGTATCCTGACCAGTGGTGGCAGCCTGGTCGCTGGCAAACAAGTGTGAGTCCTGCTGAAAAGCCTTTGTTTGCCACATGGAAGAACGTCAGCCGTTTGGCCGAGCGGCTTTGTCACCTGCCTGCGGTGCAAGGGTTCGCGGGTTCGATCCCCGCTTGGATCGCCATCGTTTGTCTCAACAGACATATTCTGTGAACTGCTTGTGTTTTCAAGAACTGACAATAAAGACTGGTTATTGTATCCAAATTGCTACCTCGCTTCTGGGTCCTTCCTGTAACCGTGTCAGACCTATAACATTTCAAGGGCTTAGTTGATCTGGCCAACATTTAAACTGTGACTGTTTTTTTTTTGTTTTTTAACTCAAGATGGACCTGCATAATTTTTTTTTCCTGTATGAAGAAACATATAAGCTTTTACAGTTTTATGGAAGAGTT
This sequence comes from Thalassoma bifasciatum, assembly GCA_008086565.1. Classification (NCBI taxonomy): domain Eukaryota; kingdom Metazoa; phylum Chordata; class Actinopteri; order Labriformes; family Labridae; genus Thalassoma; species Thalassoma bifasciatum. The sequence continues at coordinate 18,430 of RPOG01001146.1, forward strand.
GTAAAACTAGGTTGCTGGCACTGTGACTGTTAAGTGTAGTGTTTAACACTAACGCCAATCGTATCTCCAATCTTAGTTCCTGCTTGATATTTTGGATTTTATGTGTTAATGTTTTAAACAGGGCTGCACGGTGGCGCAGCGGGTAGCGCTCCAGCCTCACAGCAAGAAGGTCGCCGGTTCAATTCCCCGTTCGGGCATGGTTGGCCTTTCTGTGTGGAGTTTGCATGTTCTCCCCGTGCATGCGTGGGTTCTCTCCGGGTACTCCGGCTTCCTCCCACAGACCAAAAACATGCCCACATGGTTAGGTCAAGTGATTATTCTGAGTTGCCCTTAGGTGTGAGTGTGTGCGTGAATGGTTGTTTGTCTCTATGTCAGCCCTGCGATTGACTGGCGACCAATCCAGGGTGTACCCCGCCTCTCGCCCAATGACAGCTGGGATAGGCTCCAGCCACCCGCAACCCTGATTAGCAGGATAGACGGTATAGAAAATGGATGGATGGATGTTTTAAACAAATGTAGTTCTTGATAATCAAGATGGAAGTCATTTCCACCTGTTTTAAATTTTCAAAGCAGTTACAACTGTTTTATTCTGAATGTGCTTTTGTGTAGTTCAAAGGACAAATAAGCACATGATTTGTACATTTTACTCACTGTACATGAAAGAGGAAATGTATTTTACATTATTTACAGTTCAAGTGAATAAACATTTGAACTGACTTGACTTTGTTAATCTGTGTGACAGAAAAAAGTTTACCTGATGACTAGTTCTTAGTTTGTATAACTTGAAATTTAAATTCATAATACACATTAAAGGTTCATTTTCTGAACACAAAATAATAAGTTGGAACAACTTTTATTTTTTTCAGAATTCTGAGTTTGCATAGCTTTAAATTTGAAGTTTTAATACATATGAATGATACATTTTGTGAACACAAAATAATAAGTTGGCACAACTTTTAGTCATTGGAATTCTGAGTTTGTATAACTTAAAACTTAAAAAGTTAAAAGTTAGCTCAACAAAAACTTATTTGTTGGCTTGAACTTAATACTTGGAGTTGGCGTACAAGCTCAAATCTAGTGCAGACAGTTGCCTTGAAGTTTTGAGTTTACTCAACTTTTTGTTTTTACAATGTATGTGCAGAGGGCAGGGAACATTTTTGTGGGTTTGCTAGTAGGTTGGTCAGTGAAAGCAAAAGTTCAAGATCGTAAGAAATAGAGAGAGAACGTTTGTGCATGACAGAGTGAGTGATTGTTTTTCAGAGTGCAAGTGGTATAACTGTGGATAGTGTGTGTAACACTCAACATACCCAGATAGTGTAGCTGCAAACATCTTCATTTAAAAAAAAAGCTGGGACCACAAATACATAATTTATAAAATAAGTCACCCACATGGATATTTAAAGGAATTAAACTAATGATTTTAAGCAAACTCCATTTCCAATCTCTAGTTATAATTTAATTGTTGTTTTTTTAAAGATTTTTCATAATAAAATTAATTTTCCTTTAAAAAAAAATAAAAAATGCAGCACATTTGAACTCTTGCCCCCTGAGGCAGAGAAAAAATCCCCTCAATCAGGCTGCACAAGGAAAATGAGCCAGGAGAGCAATTAAAACAGCACACACCCCAAAAAAAAAAAAAACATGGACCACAGTGCGAAAAAACCCCCCCCCAAAACTGTGACGGTGAAGAGTGAGCAAAAACAAGACTAAATGATGCTGACAAAACAGAGAAACAAATTAGGCAAAAGCGTGCTTATCAAAAAGGTAAACAAACAAAGTATCATAGTGACGGTAAAGGAAACTCTGAAATTTTTTTAATGAGGAGCAAAAACCGGAACAAAAGATGATACAGTTTACCCAAAAGGCAAACAACAAAGTAGCAATCAAACGGCAAAATAATCTCCAGTTAAATGACAAAAGGAGCAAATCCGAGACAAATGATGCAGTTTACAAAAAAAACACGCAACAATGTTAAGCAATACTGAGAAGAAAAATAAACTAAGGCCCCATCCACACGAAGTCAAAACACTTAACAGTTTCCAAAACGATCGTCATAAAGATGAAGGATACGCAATACTCACGATACTCGATACGCATGAAGACGCTGTAAGACACTTGCCAGACCTCTAGGGGCGCTGTAACGATATGAGGGAAAAAAGCGGCCTTGTAGTCCTGCGGGTCCTTTTTCAGGGTGTATCAATAAAGTGCCGTACTGTGTCCTCTATGATTGTTTGTTCAACTCTGTGGTGGTTGAGAAGAAGGAGATTTTGCTGCTAAAGGGATAGCAGGGTCACCAGCTTCATCAACACATACGCTACATAGTACGCCGCCATTGTTGTTGTTATGGTTGTTGTTGTTGCCATAGTGACGCTTGTGGCGCATGCGTATTAATGACGATGTGAAAATATGACGTCAGCGTATCTGAAAAGTTGCGGAGAGCCAGTTTACACGGAGCCGTGTATATGGTGTTTCTGAATCTTCCCACTTTGGAACCTGGTTTCAGAAATGATCGTCTACAGACCCACAAAACGCCGTCTTAGTATGGATGATACGCAGATTCAGCAAAAAACGTATGCATTTTGACCTCGTTTTGTCTTCGTGTGGGTGGGGCCTGAATTATCAGTACTTTTACTTAACCAAAGCCCACAAAAAGAATCGCAACATGAAAAAAAAAAAAACACGTTTGACGAGGCCCCATATGTTACGGCCTCCTACAAACAAAAGGCTCAAAAAGGCGGCCATAACATAAAAGAAGACAGCTCACAAGATTGAAAGTTAAACCCCACAGCTTTATTTATTCCCCAACAAAACTCAAAAGGGGCTGGAGACCCCGGCCAAAAGAAACAAAAAGGGAGAGGTGCCGAGCTGACCCAGCCACACAATGGGCCGTTGTGCCAGCACCTCCCCCTAACTAAGTGATCAAAAAACTAGATAAAACAAAAGGAGCAAACACTGGACTACCGGAGGTCTCCAGCCCAAACTACAACAACAAAAACCAACAATAAAACATCTCTCTGATCCTCTCCCTGCCACTCTTATAAGGGCTCCCCTCCACCAGCCTGAGTGCCAACGGGTTTCAGGTGTGCTTGATCACTCAGATAAAGGGTGGAGGGAGGGGCAGCCCAAAGAGAGCAGGGAGAGGGAAACAGTAGACACGCGCAACAGTTTGGATAAGAGAGAGGTGATGATTGAGTGGTATTGTCTTGTCTTTGATTCGGTGTTTGTCTTGTTATTTTCGTGTGTGTGTGTCACACCAGGAGCTAAGGTTAGTTAGAGAAGTTGAGGTAAGTTTCAGACAGGTAAGGTAGAACATAAAAGTAGGTTTCAGACAGGTAAGGTAGAACAAAAGTAGGTTTCAGACAGGTGAGGTAGAACATAAAAGTAGGTTTCAGACAGGTAAGGTAGAACATAAAAGTAGGTTTCAGACAGGTGAGGTAGAACATAAAAGTAGGTTTCAGACAGGTAAGGTAGAAAATAAAAGTAGGTTTCAGACAGGTAAGGTAGAAAATAAAAGTAGGTTTCAGACAGGTAAGGTAGAACATAAAAGTAGGTTTCAGACAGGTAAGGTAGAACATAAAAGTAGGTTTCAGACAGGTAAGGTAGAACATAAAAGTAGGTTTCAGACAGGTGAGGTAGAACATTGAGCTAATCTCCCCAAATATACATGGGCAGATTATTCAAAGAGTCAGCACAACAAAATTTCTGGGGGTTCTCATTGACGAAAACCTTAATTTCAGACACCACATCCAAGAACTCATAAAGAAGTTATCAAAATATGCTTCTCTGTTTTTTAAGATAAGACATTTTCTTCCACTCTCAGCACTTCTCACCTTGTACAAAACTTTGTTTGAACCTCATTTGAATTACTGTAATATCATATGGTGCAACACATTTCACACTCACCTAAAAAAGCTGGAGAATCTCCAAAAGAAGGTCATATGTGCAATAACATGGTCTGAGTTCAATTCTCCCTCCAGAATACTTTTCAAACGCCATAATCTTCTGCGTCTAACAGAACACAACTCTCTACAAAACGCTTGTATATCAATCAAACCGTGCACAAAATGAACAATAAACTGTGTGAACTCATTCCAATCTCTTTGCCCACACACACCCATGCTACCAGGAGCAAACATCTTATCACTGGAAAGAAGCGTAGACTGAAACGCTCCAGCCTTAGTATTGTTTGCAGAGGGCCTCAGATCTGGAATGAACTTGATAATGAATTAAAAACGTCACATTGCACCTCTGTCTTCAAGAGAAAACTAAAACAGTTACTATTGTCTAAGTATCTCTGATTTACTGGTTATAACACTGCATCCACGAACAATATAAGGGTCATCTGCTACTTTTTCGTTTCTTTTTTCTTTTTCTTTCTTTTTTTTTCTTTTCTTTCCCTCTGTATTTGTGTTGTTATTTTACTTGTGTGCTCCTGCTTTATTTTTGGGAAAACGGGCCCCCTGCTACAAGCTTTAAGCCCTTTCCACACATCCACTGTGACATCTATTGTACATATGTATATGTATATGTATGCATGTATATGTATGCATGTATGTGTATCAGTGCTAGCCAAGGTTGATGTGTGTGAATAAACTAAACTAAGCTAAACTAAAAAAAACATAAAAGTAGGTTTCAGACAGGTAAGGTAGAACATAAAAGTAGGTTTCAGACAGGTAAGGTAAAAAAGTGTAATCAGAATTTAGTCAGGTAAGTCATAGAATTATAAACAGGTTTAAGTCAGGTCAGGTTAAACAGAGTAGTCAGGTTCAGTTCAGGGAAAAGAACATGAACCCCAAAATTACGCAAGATGTTTTTGACCTCTTGACTGAGCAGCGTTATCCTGAGGGTATAAGCTCTAAGGAGAAATGTATTATAAAGAGAAGAGCTGAAACCTTCAGGATTAAGGGTAAGAATGATAAACTATGAGTGGTCTTTTAAACCAATCTTGATGATTGTAACATCATAATCTAATAACACCAGATGGAGCACTCCACTACATCTGTCGACAGAGACAGAACAAAGCTGAGCACCTGGCAAAAGTGGTGACTTCAGCTGAGGAGGCTGACTCCATCTTCACTGAGTTTCACCAAAGTGACATTAGTGGACATGGTGGTTGGGAGGAAACCCACTCAGCTATCATAAGCAGGTACTACTGGCCTGGCATGGAGGAGGATACCTGCAAGTGGGTAAGTTGGTGTCTTTAAAGTACTGTTTATATGTCCTGTAATTATGTCAATCTAAAGTATGTAGAAAACTCACAACTCTTGTGCATGACTTTTCAAATGTAACACTTTTAGAAATAAAGGGCCACTCAATTCTAGTACAACATATTTATTTGCAGGAAAAATCTGCAAAAAACAGGAAAATGAAATGAAGCAGGTCAGCCGTCTGTCAGTGACACTTTTTGTGTTCTGCTTCAATGTAAACTGACGCTGTTTTCGAATTCACACACTATAATACCAGTATGTACTGATTTGTCCAAAATGTAGTATGCAGTATGCCAAAACTACCCGCATGACCAACTGATCTAGGAAAATTTCTCAGTATGCATCGGACCAGTCTACCTGGCATACTGTTTCCCACAATGCAAAGCGCCTGGCCGCAGGTGTGAATTGAAAATGATGGAAACCGGAGAAAGTGTGGGTGAAGCAGTGGAACAATTTAAGTGTAAAATCCTAAAACATCTTTTAAGGTGGGAACTTACATGGTATATGTTATCATTGTCCTATTAACATATTTGAAATCATACCTGCATTATCAGAAGCAGCTTTTCCATCATCTCTAAAAATAAAAAGTCAATCCACTCCAGATTATTTTCAATGAATAACATATGGTGTAATATTAAAAATCAAATATGATGAATTTTGCTGCATCATCCACATTTAAACACACACGTCCTCTGCAGCTATTACAAAACATCAGAGGTCCCCTGGTAAAACTAAAGCAGTTTATAGCCCTTGGACCTATAATCATTTGTAATAACTGCAGAGGACGTCTGTGTTTTAATCCCGTTTTGTGCATTAAATTTGTAACTTTCCAAACCCGAAAATTCCAACTTTTTCCTCCAAAATTTAGAGGTTTCTTTCTGGAGAATTTATTGATTCAATATTTATTAAGTTGTCCAAATATAAGTTAATACTTATAAATGATAATAAAGACAAGAAAAAAAATCCATCAGCTTTTCTTTACTCCCACATTTCTCAAACTGGAAACCAGTGTCGCAAACTCCAAAACAGACCAAACAGAGCTGACATACTACATTTAAATACAGTATGTAGTATGCAGCGCCTACTACATACTGCATAAGAAAGTAGTATGTGGTAGGTGAATTCTAAAACAACTTGAGACTTCTTCTCGCAGCCTCAGGACATGCGCAAAACACCGTGCGCCTTCTGCTGATGAAACCTGTTTTACGCCATTAAGCAAGATAAACCTTCCAGCAGTTCGAGGAGTGACCTTGTGTAATTAAAATGTAAAAAATAAAATTAAATGGGAGGTAACTGTTTTGGTGTACTTTTTATATCATAATGCCACACAAACACAATTAAATTGAACATCACAGCAGCTGCATGTCTGAAACAAATATAGAATAGTTTTATATAAATAAGATACTTGATTTGCATTGTTTGCCTTTTTTTCTGTTCAGATTGCTCAGTGTCCCCAGTGTCAGAGAAGAAGGGCATCTCTGAAAGCGAAGAAAGAGTACACCCCTATCGAGGTGAACAAATCAAAGTCATACTCCATCAGCCCTGTCACACACGTGCTGTGATGAAATGCTCCTGCTCATGATTACTTTTAACTTTGCTTTCCAGGTCACAGAGCCTCTTGAGCTTGTGGGGATGGACCTGGTGGGTAAACTCACTAAAACAGATGGTGGTGATCAGTACATATGTGTCATGGTTGATTATTTCACCAAATGGGCAGAGGCCTACCCACTCAAGAGCAAAACAGCAGGTGAGGTCACCAATTGTATTATTGACTTCTTTTACAAATTTGGTGCACCCAAAAGACTGCTCACAGATCAGGGCTCGGAGTTCTGCAACCAGGTACAGTCTTGAAGAACTATGAGTCTTACATGTGTTGCCTCCTTTACGCTTACTATCTTTCACCCTCATGATTTCAAGATCAACTAAACACTCTGCGAGAAGCTGGGGACACAAAGGAGCCTCTGTGCACCGTACCATCCACAAACCAATGGTCTTGTAGAGCGACTAAATGTTTCCATACAGAGGTAGGTTTTGTTGAATATTCAAACTTATCAGTCACAGTAAAGAGCAGACAGATGTGACAGCATCAAGTTTAGACCCAAATGTGTAATCATTGGACAGTGTTCTCCTGTCCTCTAATGCTTACCCTTTTCACATTTAAGGTGTCTTAACAAGGTAGTTGGGAAGCATATCAAAAAATGGGACATATTTGCAGGCCACGATGTTTGCCCTAAGGACAAAAAAGCAGCTGACTACAAAATACAGCCCATACTACCTCATGTTTGGGAGGGAGGCAAGATATCCTTCAGAAGTGCCCCTGAAATATGAGGTAGTGTTCACATCCATATTGGTAATGTGTTAATCACCCCAGCTTGCTGACCTGTTTGCTAAATAATGCTTTTATTTTTGTCGGGTCACAGACGAAACAATATCAAAGACACTGACAAATGAAGACATTGGACCAGGGTTAAAAAAACAGGCGTCAACATACAAGGAGGTGCAGGACAATGTTAAAAAAAAACAGGAAAAGCTTGTCAAAAGGCGTCTGGAGGAGGGACAGGAGGACAAGTTCAAAGTTGTTGATACTGTTTTGAGGCTCAACATACGAGAGCAGCAACGCAAAGGAGGCAAACTAGGCCAGGCCATGCTTGGACCCTTTAAAATAGTTAAGTTAGATGGAAAAAATGTAGTGAGTGACAAAGGCTAAATAATATATAAGATAAACATTGACCAGCTGCAGCACTCTATCCAGCTGGAGGAGAGGATCCCTCACAAATTAAAAAGGGATTCCTCTCCTCTGGCTGGCACATCAGGACCCCCTCTGCCAGAGGAGATTACAAAGACTTGCCCAGCAGGACTCAAGAAAGAGGACACCTCTGATTACATCGAGCACTGTAAGTGAATTTCCATGAAGTATATGCTGCCTTTGTATGTCAAAATGACTAATGTGGACACTTTTTCAGTGATCACCCGGATTTGGGTTGGAGAGAAACCCAAAACAGTGTGGTCAAGGGTCGGGTCTCACAAGGTTTATTCAGAGAACCTGAGGGGCCTGGGTCCAGGTCAGGAGCTGAATGACCAGGTGCTTTACCAATTTCAGTTGTGCATTTCTTTGTTCATTGCTAAAGCTATTCACTCACAAATCATTCTTTCACACAGGTTATTGATGCATATTTGAATATTGTGGGGAGGCCCCTTATTGTGCATCTTGAAACATCCGCCCCAATTTTTTTCTGAAAGTCCTGTATTTCAAGTGAAGTTATTTGAGGGTTTTTCTTTAAATCTGGAACAATTTTCCTTGCAGTTGGAGCTGAAATTTTTGTTGGTCTGCCTGACCGTGGTTTGGTTTTAACAAAATCCCTCTCTCTCCACTTCTTAACTGGAGTTTTAACAGTGCTTCTTGGCATCCTCAATTCCTTGGATATCTTTTTTAAATCCTTTTCCTGTTTTATACAGTTGTATTACTTTTTCTCACAGATCCTCTGACAATTCTTTTTCTTTCCCCATGACGCAGAAACCAGAAACTTCAACGCAGCACTGAGTAAAAGATGCACATGTCTGTCAGGAGCTCAGAAACTCACTGAGCTTTTATACACACACACTGATTATAAGCTAATAGATCACAGGTGAGGATGGTTACCTTTAGGAGACATTCAAACGCATTTGTGTCAAATTTTCTGCATGTTATCAGGCCAAAACCAGCAGAGTTGTGTAAACTTCTTAACAGGGTCATTCTTGAAGTTTCTGTTGTCATTATGATTTAAAAAGAGTTATTATTTTTTTCAATACATGTCCTCACCCAACCACTAACCATGAGTGACAGAAAGGATTTTGTGTTATTCATATTTTCTGAGGAAAGGCCAAAAAAAACAGAAATTCTGCTGGAGGGTGTAAACTATCAGCCTCGACTTGATGCTTTTTTGTTGAGAATACAGAACTCAACAGGGAAGGGGTTGCATAAAAAGAGCAGTTCATAAAAGGTCTCTATGCATTACAAATTAAAATTTGTTTGACACTTTATTTGACTAATTTGTTTTGTATGAAATATTTGTAAAACAAACAAGATTATGAAGAAAATACAGTGCAAACATTTTAAACTAAGCAACATTTCATGAAAAGAACTGAAAACACAGCAAGGGGATTAAGACAGGTCGAGTTATGAATTAATACATGCATCGTATTGTTTACATCCATTGCTTGTTCAGTTTTAACATTTCAGTGATTTTTTTTTTAAAGCTCATTTGCTCATGAAAACAAGGAATAAAGGTCTCAATTTTGAAAAATGGCATTTTTGTATGTATCATTTGGACAAAATGATAATGGTATTATTTTGTGGATTGGGTCACACACAGACTGTATAAAACATGGACGTAGTCTCCGTGATGTCACCCGTCTGTTACTGCAGCTCTGTTTTGAAGGTAATCGGCGGGCGCGGCCATATTGGAAGTGGGACGAGTGACGAGTGCCCAAACTCACAGCTATTGGGCGCCTGTCAGTCACATGATCTAAGCTGTGGCTCTGATTGGGTGAGCTCTTAGTCCTAATATCTTCCAAACGGCCGAGTTAGAAAAAGATTCACCCCCCTCACAGTGGGAGCCGTTAGCTAAATTAGCGATACAGGCGGAAGACAGAGTTTGTACCAGGCTTTAAATACTCTAATTTCGGCTCTGAAAACGGCCTTTTCCCCGTTCATTTGTACGTGACTTCCGGTACTTCCAGGGCCAGCCTCAAGTGGTCACTGGAGGAACAGCAGCTTTTTAGCACTTCCATGTTGTCTCATTTTTAAAGACCGGAGGTTGCCGCTTGGTCACACACCATTAGATTTGTCGTCGTGTGGGTGGCTGACCCACGCCGACCTGTGGCCTATTTACCCCCGTTACGTTACCCCCCCTATCTACCCCTCTCTTACTGTATGTACTGTCCTCCATTATCCAATAAAAGCATGAGAAGCCTTTAATCTTTATTTCAAAATGATAAAGAAATAAACATTCCAGTTTCAATTTGAAGTTCTCAAAATGTGCAACCATTTTTTTTCAATATTTAACTTTTCTCTAATAAATTCATGACAGGGGGAGAAAGTTTATTTATTGGTTAAAAAAAAGAGTCTCTTAAGCTTTTGGCGAAACCAGTAAAAACTTTTAATTCGATCTTAAGAAAACTCCTGAGACTGTTAAGTTCATTAGTGACAGCACCTTTACATAATTTCATTCATACATTTCTTTTCTAGAAAGTTCAACTCATTTGTCAGGGCTGAAACTCTGGAAAACAAGGGGACGGACTCCAATGCAGATTTAAGCGTAAAATATCTTTATTTTGACCCAAAAGAGCAAAAAAAACTCAAAAGCCCAAGTCCAAACAAAAAGGATCAAAACACAAAATCCAAACCTCAGAAAAACCCAGGGGAAGACGCTGGAGAAAAACACAGGAGCTGGAGACACACATGACGCCTACACATGACATGACAATGAACGGACACAGACTGAACTCAGGACAGGGATTGAAAACACAGGAACTAATCAAACCCAGGTGTGGCTCAAGACACAGGTGAAGCATATGAGGGCAATCACAAAGGAGGGAAACCCAGGACCAGGAAGTGAAACACAAGGATCAAGTACAAAATGAAACACAAGGGAAACAAGAATAACTAAACACAGGAAACCAGAAGACAATGGAATAAATTCAACACAAGGAACACAGATAAACCCAAGAAATAAACAAGAGGCAAAACACTGAAATCAATGCAAACAACCGAAATGAGGATCCTGACATTAAAAAAAAGCAAAGGAAAGAATGGCAATACATCAAATAATAGCATGCCCTTTGTCATATTTGTTCTTCCTTCAGGGATTGCTTTTATCATTCTGATGCATTCGACATTAAATTTATTAAAGAAGTTACCGCAATCAAGAAGAGTCCCTTCAGAATCCATCAAAAGTACAACAGACACAAACATGAAATCTGATTTCCCTCCAAAAGTTCTGACAAAAAACACCAAATGACCGTGGATGCATAGATCGTGTGGGTGTGCAACAGAATAGGTACAGAGTCAAAATATCAGTACATCAGATATAGTCACAGTGATTTGGGACTTAGTCCTGTCATGTATCACAAGTTAACCTGGCCAGGTGCTCCACCACAGGTGAGGGTTTAACAAAGCTTTTCTGACTTCATACAAACTTTCTGACTAACGTGTCTTTCTGACTAAGTCAAAAGTACAACAAAATGTACCAATATTTCACTGAAATGTTGGTAAAAAAAAAAAAAAAAGCTCTTAGTGATTTTTCCAGTTTACTTTCACGTTTATTTTGTAGGTCAATTGTGAAAGAGTTACTGTCACTGTAGAGTGCTGTTAATGCTTCGATCTAACTCACAATATTTAAGGGAATGGTTGAGCTTTTGTTTCTTGATCAGTTGCCAGGCAATGTCATTTTGAATTCCATTAATCCTCACTTGGGGCCCCGACTCAAAGGATGGGAACGGTTGACCTGTTAGTGTTAAAATCTCTCTTTTTGTGGACTGTTAAGTACTAATGTAATTTTTTTATTAGATGACTACCAGTCAGCATGGCTTGGACTGAAAAAATCCTTGACCTGCGAAACATCTGAGTTGGACTCTTGTGATGAAGAGGAGGCATCAGTTGGTCATACCCAGCAAAAACCTAAACCAATGTAAGTGTGGATCAAGCTCATTTATTGTGTTGAAACTGATTGATGTGTACATACTTTTAAAGTGTTTTTTTGTTTTGTTTTGTTTTTTTCCGCCGGCTTCATTATGATAGTACAGATTACCAAAGCAACACTGAGTATGTTCCAAAAAAAAAAAAAGGCAAAATTCCATGGATGCTCAACACCATTACAACTATGTGATGAGCTGGCAACAGCTTCATTGTTGCCAAAAAGGTAATTATAAACTATATTTGATGCTCATATAATTTTTTTTCACCTAGCGAGCAAGCTAGTATCAAATTTTACTTCTCTTTTCTGTTGAGGAGCAAGAACACTTCACAACAAAGACTGGAGAGTGTTTAAAATCTAAAAATACTTCTTTATTTAACAGATGCATGTATGTACTGATGCATTTAGCCGGCCCATGCTGATGAAAGAGCTGACAGGTGTGGGTCATTATAAACAGAGACTAAAGCCAAATGCTGTGCCGACTATTTTCAAACACAAACCCACAAAACTTCCTTGGGAAACCACTGAAGTCCACTCCAGGACTTATATGATAGCGTCACCACCAAGACGTTATTGTGGCGTAAACAACAATGGCGGCCTACAGGTGAAAATATTTTTTCAAATTTTATTCAAACTAAGATATTTTGAGCGATTTTATTATCGTTCTTATGTAGCTGGTAAAAACACTGATCATTTAGGAAAATGACGCTCTGGTAGCCAGGGTTCCTTTTTAAAAAACAACTTGACAATGGCTTGAGTGGCAAAAATGAAGTGGTGCTTTATTTACAAAAACTGTGCAAACAAGGTTTTCAAAAGTAAAGAACAAATGGGGAAAAAAAGAAACACATTCACTCTTCCTGTGAGAGAACCTTCTCCGTCTGCAGTCTCTCTCAGAGTGAGGAACACCCTCGAGAAGCATGTGGTGAGAGGCTAAAAAGAGCCCAGCCTCTCACTCTGGACCAATCACCTGCTGGTCTCAGAAATTTCTCCCAATTAACCTCAAAATCTCAAATAAACACAGACTTTTCAAACCAATTAACATCCCATCAGCAACTTCTCTTCACTACTGCCATTAGTGACTCAAAATTACTCTGAAAACATCTACACAAATACACCAAACTCAGTTAAGTTTCCCAGGGTTTCTCCCCTCTATCAGCACACCTGAGCTGCCCTCCCCTCCCCCTCTTTCAAAGGACACCTCACCCACAGCTCTGGTTTAACCAGCAGGACCTGCAGGGGAGCAGAGAAGCAGTTGAGGTAAATTTGCAAAATGAAATGTGCTGTTTTCTGAAACTTAACCTGAAACAATAAACTGTTACTGAACATTTGGCTGCAATGCTTCCACTTACTCTACTGAAACAAGCAGGGCGGTGTGTGAATGTCTGAGTATGACTCTGTGTGTGTGCGTGTGTGTGTGTTTGTGTGTGTGTGTCTCTCTCTATTTGCCTTCCTCAGGGAGTGACAAGTTATTTGTCACACTTTGTAAGGAGTTTTATTTCGAAGAAGGTGCTTTTATTTTGAAACGGTCTGTCAATCAAAAAGACGTAAGGTGCCTGCGCTTCACAGCATGGAACGGAGCAGAGAGAGAGGGACGCGTGGGGGAATTGTGATACCTACCCAGATAGCAAAGAGAGACTGGGCCGGATCTGGGCTGAATCTATTGTGAAACCCGGCCCAGATCCAGATACCAGATCTGGTCCAGTGTCTAGACGCATGATGGCCCCAAACCGGCCCACGTCCCAGTTACAGATCAGGCCCAGGTACCAGAACTGGTACAGTTCTGATTTAAAAGCATCGTATTTGTCCCAGATATGGTCCAGATGCAGGATCTCCCTCAGAAAAAGCCTCATATCCAGATTTGACCCGGATCTATAAATAACCTCCAGATCAGCTCTGACCCAGTTCGATTTCACAGCACATATTAACTGCATACCAATAATTAATCAAAGACATTTTATCATAATAATTAAGAAATTAGACAGTGGCTTCATTTTTTTTCAATGCTGTAAAAACCCTGCTCTGAATGACTGACGACTGAATTGTAGAGGGGCATGTGGACAAATGAAGTCAGTGGAACAGCCTAATGCTCAGTCAAGCATATTTTTGACTATATATTTTGAAACATACATACATAAAAACAAAGAATGAGTTCATGTAAAATACAATTAGAATTTAAGAAGAAAATATACCAGCTGAGCTGGCTTGGGGCTTTAACCCCTTAAGCCCTACCCAAATTCTGGTCTATTTGAAATTCTATATTTAAAAGCTTATAACTGCAGAACCATGACGTCAAAATTAATCAGTGACACCTCATTTGAAAGATAAAACTCTCTAGTTTTAAATATATAGTTTAAAAATATGCCAAGCTTTGCCAGATTCACATTGAGGATGAAATGCTATGAGATTGTGTGGCTGCTGTTATTGATGAGAACAGACAAACAACAAACTTTACAGGAGAAATTTCTGCACTTGGAATAATTTGATGAAACAACACTTTTGATATGATATGAACTCCCCCAGCCAGCCCTCATTCTTTTGTCCTGTTGCGTGCCTGACGCCCACCCTCTGTCACTGGCCAAACTAAACCATTGAATGATGTGTTATGTGATCTCACTATCTGTTGCTGCCCCAGAAGTTGGGCATTTCTGGACAGCACCTACACACAAGTAAAAACAAAGAATGGTTTTAGCACATTTATCTCATAATTTAGCTCTAGTCTAACAGAGCTATAGATTAGCCACTTACGCATAAGTAAGACTTTGGCTCCCATTTGGTGAAAGGCCCTCTTCCCATTCACCCCTTTCCAATCGATCTTCTTTGCAGCGCTGCATGAATACAGGCGTGTAAGGATGTTCCACGTCACTTTTTTGGGGTCTGGACCCCCAATAGCTGCTAAAGCAGAAACCTGGGCAAAGATGGAAAAAACAAGGGAAGATTAGACCATGTGAAGTACAGAGTGAACACCAAAACCCCAAAGATACATTAACCCTTTGTAGCTAACCCTGGAATACAAGCAGTTATTGGAAACCATATCTACAAAAACACTAATTATTAAGTCAAAAAAGGACTTATACAATGTAAAATGAAACGTAAAAACAATTTGTCTTTTTTGTTTTTAATGGATGTTGGTATGTAGTGGGATTCTGTATCCGTACCAAGTTCTACTTCCTGCCCCGGTTTTCTGGATCCTGGATCCAATTCTCGAAGTCTTCGACTTCCTCCAGGCTGTCCAAAGGAAACTGAAACTCCTTTGGCAATTCAGACAGCACTGGGGTGGACCCCAGCCTGCTCAAAACCATGTTGACCGTGTTTGCCAATTGTAATTGCTGCTGCTGCAGATTTTCGAGGAGTAAAAGGATATGTAGTTGGGCAGCTAAAAAGAAATAAAAAGAAAGACAAATTTCTAAACAAATCAAAGAACAACATTAATCACTGGATACATTCATATTTAACTTATTTTTCAAGGTACCAAAAGAAACTTAACACATACTGGAACCGTTTGCCTACCTGAACAGGGAAGTTGGGCACCACTACTACTACTACCAACTCTGAATGCAGGTCTGAAGTCGTGTTCCGACCTCGAAACCAAAGAGCCACCATAGCTTTGACAGTTTGCCGTAATGGGGACAAACAGAGGAAATCAATTTGTACCCAAGTCACCGTTAGAGGGGTTTTTACAGTAAAAACAAAATGGCAAAAATTTACATTTTATATCAGCGTAACTGGTCAGGCGTCAGGTCATGAATTTATTTCGCAGTTAGCCATCAAGTCCTCTGTTGTTGTCCGTTGTCCGAGCCCTGGGTTTAGTAAAGTCCCTGGTTAGTAACGCAGAAGATGAATTTAATAACGGGAAAGTGGAAGTTAAAGTAACACAACCCTGCTGAGCCTCTCTTCGTAGTGGTCATACGGTAATTCAGTGTGGGGGTGTGGCATTTTCTCCGCAAGACGCACTGCTGCGACCCTGGTAAGTTTTAACTCGTAAAGTTGGTTGCGATCTAATCGGCATCACTCTGGAGCTCTGCATAAGCGTCAGCCGTGGTTGATAAGCTAAAATAACTGACCAGGGAGAAAGTTCCAGCTAGCCAGCTCTTCCAACAGAGCTACTATTTGCTTCGATTGATCAATCATACTCACTCTCTCTCTTGACATAAACTTTGTTTCCATAATTGTAAACGTAAGTAGCATTAAGGCTTATTACTTTTACAAACCCCATGAAGAGGGACACTTACCATTTCTGTCAGGCTGAGATTAACCGTTACTAACCGGGAGAAGCAGGTAATGTCGTGAACTGTGATTGAGAGGTGGAGTAGTCCATTGCGTTGGACCGGAACGAGCTTCGTCAAAATGATTTTTTTTTATTTGTTCGAAAAGAGTAATTTATAGAACATTCATTGTCTTATTGTTGATCCAAATCACCTGTATGTTCCTGGTATGGCAGTTTTACTGGCACATTTATTTTATTTTTTATATTTAAAATAAATGCCCCTGTAATCATAATGGTACAGCCCTTATCGCCGTGTATATATGGATTTAATGTGATTTGGCCCAGATCTGACCAGTGCATTACACGTCGATTTGATCTCAGTATTTGACGCCTTCGGCTCAAGGTCTATATAACATATTCGGGCAGAAGTCTGTTTGTCACACACATTGTCATTTAATCTCAGCTTTTGGCGCTTTCGGTTGAAGTCTATATAACATGTGCGGGCCACAACCGTTTGGCACCCACAAACTGAAAGGCCGTTTTACGTGTTTTATCATCTTTCAGACCAGATCTGGCAAGTCAGTTTAGCCCATGTGTGCATTACAGCCGTATCAGGAAAGCTTTAAAACAGATCAGGCCCAAAGACTCGTGCTATCTGGGATTCACACGGACAAAAAAAATCAATACTTCCCTTTCATTGTATTAATTCAAGTCTTTAAGTTGAAGTTTGCAGGTGTTACAGTTTACAGTTACTATGATTATCTAGTATTAGTGAAACATTGCTTTGCCGAAAAAGGTAATTTATTATTGGCATAGGCAAAAAGAGAAATAACACTAGTAAAATTAACATCCCTGCCTCTCTCTCTCTCTCTCTCTCTCTCTCTGTTTAGTCAGGACAGACTGTTGAAAAAGGAGTGGAGGAGTCACAGGGAGATCAATCAGTTGTAGACTATTTTAGCCGCGTATTCCACAAAGAGGCAGGAGTTCGTTAAGTTTCATCCACAACAGAATGCCACAAACCCTGTTGTCCAAAGGCTCTTCGCTAGAACAGATAACAAGGCATGGAAATGGCTGACTTATCGTGGTCAACGCTATGCATTAGTTTGTTTTCTTTGCCTTGTTTTTAGCAGACCTAATGATCAGAGTGCTTTCATCAGAGGCATGACAGACTGGAGGCATGTGCACCAAAGGATAGAGGAACATGAAAGAGGCATGGCACATAGACAGTGGGCTGAGGCATAGTTTCTGAGCTGTTCCAGAGCAAGCATTGGCCACCTTCTTGAGGGAAGACAGCTGACAGGACACCGTGAGCAGGTTAAGAAGAGACGTCAGGTGTTGGAGCGTGTCGTGGAAGTTGTAAAAGTGATATGAAAGAGAGGTTTAAGCTACAGGCAGGAGCACAATGAGGCTGCATACACCTTGGAGGATGAGAGTCTTGACCATGGCAATTTCTTGGAGTTAATTATATTGCTGGGTTAATATGATGTATGTTTAAAAGAGCACCTAAGTGTGACACTCACAAAAAATCGTTTTTTTGAGTTTAAGTGTGTAATTTTATTGTGAGATTATTTTCAATGTTTATTGTCAAGTTTTGTTTTGTGACTGAGCACTTTGGGGCAGCACGAGCCAGCAGCGTCACTGGGGCTGAGCGTGAGGTAGCGGGAGACGTTGGCTGCGCTCATGATCCTGCTTGTGAGCTGAATGAGCAACGCCACCTTTTTGTCTCCTGTCGCATCATTGTTCTTTCACACACAACAGGTCTGTATGTCTTTTCTTTTGGTCTATGTAAAGCTTGTATGTTCCATCTAGTGACCTGAAGCACGAAAGAGTGCGTGTTGACCCATAAATTAGATTTAATTGACGATTGCTAAAATGCTAATTCGGATGCTAATGTGGCTAGAAAATGGCGTCTAGCGCCGTAGCGGGTGTTTCTTTCGTTGTATTTTCTTTTCGGCTCCCCGATATTTGTTTAAGATTCCTGTGTTGTATGAGTGTATGTGTATGTGTGGTATGAGCTTCCTTCACTGTAAATATAATTCTGTGAATCAATTGTATATAGATGAAAATCCAGATCTGCTGAATGAATGACCGTTATGCCCCGTTTGAGTGGCGCGAACGTTAGTAACCGTTAGAGTTCATGATGAAGGGCTGCAACGGTTGAGGTAGCCATGTTTTGTTGTGTAAATCTTGTAAATATGATTCAGTTAAACTGCAGCATGTATTCAACTCAAGGAAAAAGAAGAAAATACTTAATTTATGTACATGATTACAGACTACTTTTAGGTTTAACATAATTTGTGATGTATTTAAAGGGAAAGAGAGCATGATTTTTGATGAGTGTTTAAATAGGATAGAGGACATGATTCATAATTTGTTTAAAGTAGTAGAGAACATGATTTTAAATGGAACTGTGATTTCCAAGATGTTTTCTGTGAATGTTGT
Organism: Thalassoma bifasciatum; assembly: GCA_008086565.1. Taxonomy (NCBI): domain Eukaryota; kingdom Metazoa; phylum Chordata; class Actinopteri; order Labriformes; family Labridae; genus Thalassoma; species Thalassoma bifasciatum. The sequence goes on from RPOG01001146.1 coordinate 36,957, forward strand.
CTGTTATTGAAACACATTTTCAGTTTTATCCTTATGTGGATAATAAGAGTGCTTGATAGAGCAGACTTTAAAATTGAATTGTTGACATCAGCAGTTAACTGTTTCTAAAAGAATGTGAATAAATGATGATCCTGCTTGTGAGCTGAATGAGCAACGCCACCTTTTTGTCTCCTGTCGTCATCATTGTTCTTTTACACACAACAGGGGGCACTCCTTCAAGCAGCACATACATCTGATAGCGAGGCTCAACTGAGACTCGCTACATAAGCAATGTAATTGAAAAAAAGTAAGCAGATCCGGGCTCCAGGCACACAAGGCAGAGACTCTCTGCTCACTCTCCTGTCCAAAACAATTGTGGATGCAGTAATTGATGCTATCAAGCATTTGATTAAAGAGAACATCTCTGAAGAAATCAGGAAAGTAGGGATGTTTTCAGTGTTTCAGTGTCAGTGTTCTGTAATATTGAGACACGTCACAGATGCAGTACGTGAAGGCCAGTCTTTTGTGACACTATTAAAAGAAGTGCTTGAGCATTTAAAGCTGGACATTGGCCTATGTATCAGCAACTCCACAGATGGTGCCTCTAACATGCAGGGTCAATACAGAGGTTTCTCTGCATTATTGACATCACAAAACCCCACCCATCAGCATGTGTGGTGCTATGCACATGTGCTCAACCTCGTATTATCTGACACTACCCATAGTGTCATCGAAACTACCAGTCAAAAGTTTTAGAACACCCCAATTTTTCCAGGGTTTTAACTGAAAATTATGCCGTTATATTTCTCATTGCACTCAGACGTCAAAGCATAGTACAAATAAACAATTGGAGTCAAAAAAGAAGTTACTGAATCAATTTAGAGACCAAAATGTATTTTAAACTGTTGCCTCATCAAAGTAGCCACCTTTGGCAGATATAACAGCTGAACACACACGTGGCATTCTTTCTACAATAGAAATCAAATATTCTTCAGAAAGTTCTTCCCATGTCGGTTGCAGAAGTTCCCATAAATGTGTGGCACTTGTGGGTTGCTTTGCTTTCACTCTTCTGTCCATTTCATCCCAAAGCAGCTCAATGGGGTTTAAGTCTGGAGACTGTGCTGGCCACTCCATGTTTTCAAGTTTACCAGCTTGTTCTTTTTTCACAAGATAGTTCTGGCATAGCTTGGACTTATGTTTTGGGTCATTATCTTGCAGTAAGATGAACCCCTGACCAACTAGACACATACCAGAGGGTATTGCATGGTGCTGCAGGATGCTGTGGTAGCTGTTTTGGTTCAGGGTGCCTCTCACTCTGAACAAGTCACCAACCCTGGATCCAGCAAAACAAGCCCAGACCATCACACTTCCTCCTCCATGTTTGACAGTTGAAGCCACACACTGTGGAAGCATCCTTTCACCTCCTCTACGCCGTACAAAGATCCTGATGAACCCAAGATTTCACATTTTGATTCATCAGTCCTAATACCTTTTTCCAGTCTTCAGTCGTCCAATGGCAGTGTGTCTTGGCCCAGGCAAGCCTCTTTGTCTTATTCTGACGTCTTAGCAATGGTTTTCTTGCTGCAACTGGTCCAGTCAAACCCGCAGCTCCAAGTCTTCTCTTCACAGTTGAAACAGAGACTTGCTTACTACGACCACTATTAACTCTTTCCCCCCCATTGATGAGATTTTTCCGTCATTCCGTGTTTTTGCCGCCACAATGCGGAGGGCGCTGTTGTGCATCTTGTGCATCAACCACACACTTCTTAGTGCACAAAACAAATGAAGAAGAAGCAATTCTCATGGAAACTTACTGCAAAAACTGTATCCCTTGACAACATTCTACACAGCCATCAGCGTTCTTCTGAAAATGCAGCTCCTGTGAGATACAGCGTCACGGAACCTTCGGAGTACTCTGATAACTCGCACTTTGATAACTTGCACTTTGACCTACTTTCAGACGAGTGTAATACGCCCCACAGCGACGGAGAGGGCGAAGATGAAGCGAAGATGGGGATGACTGTGTAAATGATGGACGCGGAGGTGAGGGAGACAGCAGAAAAAAAGACAGCAGTTGAAACTCCTCGGCCAGGGACGAGATGTCTGCTGCATACCTCCTCATTTGCGCACTGAGATTGTTCTGTGGGAAACTGTTCATTATTTCCTGCAGCGCGGGGAAATGCGCTGTATTGGGCTGCGTTTGTGACAGGTGCCTTCAGAAAAGTTGCAGCTTGGTCCCAAAAGCTTTGATGTGTGAATACAATTCGCTCACCACTGCATTTTTCCCCTGAAGGCTGGTGTTTAGCAAGTTTAGTTGCCGTGTTATGCCAACTAAAAATCCCAAATCAGACAACCAAACAGGATCAGATAATTCTGGCATTGCTTGTCCTTTTTCTGCCAAAAATTGTCCGATTTCCTCCC
>RPOG01001146.1:40519-85007 GCA_008086565.1 Thalassoma bifasciatum
TTCAATAGCTGCAAAGTCCTGAAAGCGCAGTTGAAACTCCTCGGCCAGGGACGAGATGTCTGCTGCATACCTCCTCATTTGCGCACTGAGATTGTTCTGTGGGAAACTGTTCATTATTTCCTGCAGCGCGGGGAAATGCGCTGTATTGGGCTGCGTTTGTGACAGGTGCCTTCAGAAAAGTTGCAGCTTGGTCCCAAAAGCTTTGATGTGTCTTATGTTAAGCGAGTGGTGACGTAAAAAGGGGACTTCCGACCACAAATCGTTCAAATCAACGGCACAATACGGTTGATTTTTAGGGTTTAGTCTGTTGGTTTGTCCTAGTCTATTAAGACCGTAACGAACAGGAAAAAGACGGTTTTTAACAGGCTAAAGGAGGGTTTCCCTTTTCTTCGCGACGTCGCGTCTGGGGGGGCTTAGCCACCTTACGTCAGTATGATACACAACGTCGCCGTGTTCAGCCTGGATGTCAAGTAGAAACTGTTGGAACTGGCGGTGGCACAGGGCTTTGGAGCGAATGTAATTAACAGCCTTAATTACCGGGTTCATAACATGATCACATTTCAGATGTTTGCCGCAGAGAACTTGTTAATGATGAATAATGCAGTGCAGTTTTATAGCGTTACCTCCTTCTTTACTGACTTTTTGGCAGATGAGGGTTGATAATCCACTTCGCGTGCCAGCCATGGCGGGTGCACCATCCGTAATAATACCGGTGATTTTATTCCACGGTAGTTTGTTTTCATCAACGGCGGAACACACAGAAACAAATAAGTCCGTTCCTCTCGTTTTGCCCTTGAGGCTCTGGAGGTCAAGTAGCTCTTCGCTCACGTTCATTTCATTGTCCACTCCTCTCAAAAAAATCAGTAACTGAGCGGTGTCAGATGCGTCAGTGCTTTCATCGCAGGCTAACNCCGGTGATTTTATTCCACGGTAGTTTGTTTTCATCAACGGCGGAACACACAGAAACAAATAAGTCCGTTCCTCTCGTTTTGCCCTTGAGGCTCTGGAGGTCAAGTAGCTCTTCGCTCACCAAGTAAAGTAACAGGTGAGGAGAGTTTTTTTAGTCATTGACTCGCCACAGTCTACGCAGTCACGAAAGTAGCGTCCGATTGTTTTTTTTCAGTTTGAGGCGAGGAAAACGGAGGTTGACAGAGAAATATAGTCGGCTTTGCAGAAGTTAAGAGGAGTGTTGTCACAATGCTCGTTCCGTTTGTAACCGTTTGAGAACGTTCTTTTCAGGACAGATTTTCTCCACAATTTTCATCACACAGTCTTTTATAAATTGGCCCTCAGTAAAAGGATTGCAGTGCTTGGCAATCAGCGTTGCCACCTGGTAGCTCGCCTTCGTAGCATTCTCATTCGACTCCCGGGCTCTGGTGAAAAAGCGTTGCTGTGCCGTTAAAGCAGCTTCCAGTTGCTTAAGTTTATCGCTGCGTAGGCTCCCAGTTAGCCTGTTGTAGTCTGCATGCTTTGTCTGGTAGTGCCTCTTGATATTGAACTCTTTGAACACAGCTACAGCCTCTTGGCAAATTAGGCAGACACAGTTGTTGCTTATTTCAGCGAAAAAATACTCCAACTTCCACTTGTCCTGGAAGCGGCGGCCCTCTGTGTCTACTTTCCTTCTTTTCGTCGCAGTCGCCATTTTCGATATGAACTGGGGAGGGTCAAGGGCCTTGACCCTCCCCAGTCAAGGGTCAAGTTCCACTGGTCAAGGGTCATGCTGTGCTACCGCAAGGCTGCTGCCATCTACTGGTGATAATATAAATTGCCTTTTTTGACACAAGGTTTATTTTGTACGTGCTTGCGGGCCGCATTATTACTGATTTTATGGCAGAGGCTGCGGGCCAATAGGAATTTGAACACGGGCCGCATTTGGCCCGCGGGCCGGACTTTGGACATGCCTGGTTTAAAGCAATGATGTGTGCATTGGTTTTTTCATGTTTCTGAAACACCTCCCTACTCTTCTTCCAGTTTTTAAAACCTTGTGTGATGAAGGCTTGCTCCGTGTTTTTGGCCAGTGAAGATGTTTGATGGCTAAAGGCACGGACACAATAAAAACACAAAACTCCATCCTTTTCTGGACTGAAGTGGAGCCAGGGATAGTCGTGGGACCAGCTGTCTTGGAACCTGAGTGTCCTGTTTGCCAGTATCTGTGGCTAAATTAACTTGGCTGCTGGCTGGTAAGGTGAGGTCAAGGCTTCAGCAGGTTTATGAGATTGCTCACTTTTCTCTCCTACTTCCATAGTTGACTGCTCCTCCTGTAATGCAGTTCAGTGAGCATTAGGGCGATAACGGGGTGTAAATTACTGAATCAAATTAGTGTATTGTCCTCAAATGGGTTCATAGTTCTCATTTTTAGTGTGGTATTACATTAGTGTGTAATTTGAAACTAATCATGGGAACAGTTATCCATAGGTTTGTTTTTCATGATGCTTTTTCAGGGTTTGTATGCTGTATAGCTCTGTGTCTTCCATCCATGGGGTGTTTTTTTGTGTACAAGGTTTTCTTCTCACCTGTACATCTGTACTCTCAGCTTGTTCTGGAACACAACCAACTGCAGTGTGTGATTCCACCTGCTGTGAAAGTATATCAGAATTGGAAAACTGAATGGGTTCTTTATAAAATGGTTACTGTTTATGTTTTTGAGACATGGCACTTCCTGTGAATTTTATTTTTAGTTTTACGGAGTTACAAGTTACTCAAGTGCAATTACAAAATAGGTGTATGTGTAATCAGGTACAGTGAGAAAAAAAACAAGAAATTAATAAAATGTTGGCCATAAAAAAGATGAATTTCAACTGATTGTTCTCAATAAAAATTCCATGTTTACATATAGCATTTATTCTGTTGCTTGTCATCTTTTCTCTGTGCAGCAAAGTCACCTTTTCCTGAGACTGGACAACTTAAGCCATGCAAGCTAAGGTGACAAATGAATACAACAGTGCAATAACCATCAGAGGTAATGTCTCATAATCAAAGACTGTATAATAGTTTATTAGAAAATAATAAATTACACTCCATTAATATGATCAAATATGTACACATTTCTTGTAATCTGTAATCTGCAAGGTTACCTCACTAACTCTGATTTTTTTTTTTTTTTTTTTGCAGACCTCACCTCTTCATTTTGAGTCACCTGTTCTGGCAGCTCGTTTTTTATTTCTGTTGCACTCTGCTCCTGGAAAAATAAAATGTGAAAAAAACATCCCTGAGATTAATGGTTCTCTTTTGTAATGATTGTACTTGTGTAGAAGGTATAGTTGCTATTTAAACATTTATTTAAGGCTACCAGAGCGTTTTAACCCTGGCAAATAAATGTAAATGTCTGTAGATTTGATGTCAGCATGTTGAATCTTCACATTCAACTTGAATGTGAAGTTGTTTGAGGACGTGTAGTGGTGATTCGGTGGATTGCCACATTGCTCCCTGTATCGGTCTTTTAAACCGGCCCCAAATAACTTGGCTCACAGCCAGAGCATGGATGTGGATGGTCACTGTTATTTACTCCGTAAGGCTGATATATTTTAAAATACATTTATTGCGTGGTCAAAGTTGTGGACGACTGTGAGTTTTGTATCTGATCCTTAAACTCCTGCTAGCTAAACCACAAAGTGTGCATCTTTATTCATTGTTGTAATAATAACAGCAACTCTGCAGAAACAGTGCTGTTGGTGTGCGATGGCACTTACGTTGCACTTCTGCTTTGTGAAAAAAGCTCTGATGTCGGTTGCTTTTCTTTTTGACGTCACTTTAGTTATAAGTTATCAGTACCGTTTTCTTTGATATACACAGAGAAAATGAATGAATGAATGGCCGAGTACCCGCGCTACAAGAGGCGGCAAACTACGTAGCTGAATCGAACTCTACCATCAAACACCACAGAAGAAGAACAGCTCATTATCCACCCATGGCGGAATTTAACTAAAAAATAATTATATTTAATATACTTTTCTCTTTTCACCAACCAACAAACAAACAAAGGAGTAAGGTAAGACAAGAAGGCATCGTGTTTGTTGCTGTGCGTTGTTACTATCCTTCCTCTGCTGATTCACTGAGCTTTGTAAGTTTTAATCATGACATGACAGTGATCATTGCGGTGTATTTTTGTGGCTGGCTAGCTGTCTTTTGGGGAACTCGATGTTCATCCCCTAGGTTCCTTTATGTTAACTTTGTTCGATTTGCATAGAAATGGCTGGTTAGGCTCGTTGTAGATTCTCCCAGTCATGGTTGTGTGATGCTGTGTGTATGGATTGTCATAGTTACAGCTTGTGCGCCAAAGTGACCCCAGCAGTTGTGGGGCCGGTGACCCTGTTTACTCTTTTATATTTGAGATATAACCTGTATCTGTCCTCCGTCTGTAAATCCTTTTCAGATTTAGGTTAGGTATGCGACATGCTGATTTAGATATTGTTGAAGGGTGGTGTACATCACATTGAGCTGCCGGCCCAGCTCTTTTTATTGAATGCATAACATCAATCACTAAAAACGAGAAATAAGTCTACCCATTTTAAATGTACACATACCTAAGTAAAGCCATTATAGCCATCATCTTCAGCACTTCTCATAAGTCACTTTGTTAATCGTTGTCCCTCCCACTTTTCAAAACAAACTGACGCCCTTGGTCAGGACAGACTGTTGAAAGAGGAGTGGAGGAGTCACAGGGAGATCAGTCAGTTGTAGACTATTTTAGCCGCCTATTCCACAAAGAGGCAGGAGTTCTTTAAGTTTCATCCACAACAGAATGCCACAAACCCTGTTGTCCAGAGGCTCTTCGCTAGAACAGATGACAAGGCATGGAAATGGCTGACTTATTGTGGTCAACGCCATGCATTAGTTTGTTTTCTTTGCCTTGTTTTTAGCAGACCTAATGATCAGAGTACTTTCATCAGAGGCATGACAGACTGGAGGCATGTGCACCAAAGGATAGAGGAACATGAAAGAGGCATGGCACATAGACAGTGGGCTGAGGCATAGTTTTTGAGCTGTTCCAGAGCAAGCATTGGCCACCTTCTTGAGGGAAGACAGCTGACAGGACACCGTGAGCAGGTTAAGAAGAGACGTCAGGTGTTGGAGCATGTAGTGGAACTTGTAAAAGTGATATGAAAGAGAGGTTTAAGCTACAGGCAGGAGCACAATGAGGCTGCATACACCTTGGAGGATGAGAGTCTTGACCATGGCAATTTCTTGGAGTTAATCATATTGCTGGGTTAAAATGATGTATGTTTAAAAGAGCACCTAATCAATGTAATTGAAAAAAAGTAAGCAGATCCGGGCTCCAGGCACACAAGGCAGAGACTCTCTGCTCACTCTCCTGTCCAAAACAACTGTGGATGCAGTAATTGATGCTATCAAGCATTTGATTAAAGAGAACATCTCTGAAGAAATCAGGAAAGTAGGGATGTTTTCAGTGTTTCAGTGTCAGTGTTCTGTAATATTGAGATACGTCACAGATGCAGTACGTGAAGACCAGTCTTTTGTGACACTATTAAAAGAAGTGCTTGAGCATTTGAAGCTGGACATTGGCCTATGTATCAGCAACTCCACAGATGGTGCCCCTAACATGCAGGGTCAATACAGAGGTTTCTCTGCATTATTGACATCACAAAACCCCACCCATCAGCATGTGTGGTGCTATGCACATGTGCTCAACCTCGTATTATCTGACACTACCCATAGTGTCATCGAAAGTGGCTCACTGTTTGACCAGCTGAATGATATCGCTTTATTCATCAAGGAGTCATATACACTACCAGTCAAAAGTTTTAGAACACCCCAATTTTTCCAGTGTTTTTACTGAAAATTATACTGTTTAATGTCTTATTGCACTCAAACGTCAAAGCAAAGTACAAATAAACAATTGGAGTCAAAAAAGAAATTATGGAATCAATTTATAGACCAAAATGTATTCTAAACTGTTATCTCATCAAAGTAGCCACCTTTGGCAGATATAACAGCTGAACACACACGTGGCATTCGTTCTACAATAGAAATAAATATTCTTCAGAAAGTTCTTCCCATGTCTGTTGCAGAAGTTCCCATAAATGTGTGGCACTTGTGGGTTGCTTTGCTTTCACTCTTCTGTCCATTTCATCCCAAACCAGCTCAATGGGGTTTAAGTCTGGAGACTATGCTGGCCACTCCATGTTTTCAAGTTTACCAGCTTGTTCTTTTTTCACAACATAGTTCTGGCATAGCTTGGACTTATGTTTTGGGTCATTATCTTGCTGTAAGATGAACCCCTGACCAACTAGACTCATACCAGAGGGTATTGCATGGTGCTGCAGGATGCTGTGGTAGCTGTTTTGGTTCAGGGTGCCCCTCACTCTGAACAAGTCACCAACCCTGGATCCAGCAAAACAAGCCCAGACCATCACACTTCCTCCTCCATGTTTGACAGTTGAAGCCACACACTGTGGAAGCATCCTTTCACTTACTCTACGCCGTACACACACACATTTTTAAACAACATTAATGATGCTTGTTGAACTGGATGTTTTGTTGGAAGTTGAGAAGTAAAGATCAGAGCCTCCATACTCACGTCTGAGCGTCTCATTCTTATCAACTTCCACAGTGCGTGCGTATTTTTTTAATAGAGATTTAACATGCTTCATTCATAAAATCATTATATTCAAAACTTATTTTCTTGAAATAAATCTTTTTTTACGGGACAAAAACCCCTCAAAATTTAAGGACGACACTCTACGTCTACAGACATGTACAGTTTGTATTTCATGTCGACCTTTACAGGAGTACTTGATGGTTCTTTGTCCTTTTAGTCCTGAACATGTCACACACGACTACCTCTGCTCAGCTACTCAGATTACATTTATTTTTTGAATTCATCTTCTCTGAGATCCTAAAGTTGGCCTGATCTCTCTGACCCTGGAGAATGAGTTTGAAACACTGAGCTCCATCAGGTTCTGTTGAAGAACTGTGCTCCCACAGGTGGTGACTGTCATCAGAAGCATCATTTAAATGCACAAAATCCATTATTCTACTCATAGCATAGTATCGCTCACTGTTCTCATGTTGTTTTTGTTGCCACGGTGAGAAGCTCTGCAGCACTTTTTGAATCTTCTTCAGTGGAGTTCCAAACCCCTGTGAGGTCACAGCAAAATTCTAAAGCCTCTTGATGAGCAAAGAGCCAAGGCTCAGACTGATCAAACCTTCAACCGAAGACACAAGTGAAGACACTCAGAGAAACTTTCCTCAACTTTCTCATCTTTCTGAACAAGTTTAACAGATAAAATAATGGAGTGTGCTGCATCAACCTCCAAGCAGTCGTTGGAGGCACTTGGTAAAATGTATGCTCTCCCCAGTAATTACAGACTGCTGGGGGAGCTGGGAAGAGGTGGCTTTGGTACAGTGTGGAAATGTTTAAACACGGACACCAAGCAGGTATTAGCCATAAAGATTCAGGAACATCTCAAGGCCACNGTCGTACAAAAGAAAAGTCACAGTACAGAAAGAGGAGGTTCAAAATAATGTGTTAAATAATCTAACAAAAGTAAATCATTGAATCCTTTGAGTTTCAGCAGACCTGATGCTTTAGTTCTGAAGTTGTGAACAGTTTAGATCTCATCATGGTGCTTTTCCATTAGAACCAACGTGTTTGTTTCTTGTGAACATCTTTGACTAACATCATTGAAATGTCCCCTGTAGCTCAACATGATGAAGAATCTGATGGAGAACAACTTTCACGAGAGAAACATCATCCGCTTCGTGGAGGGGATCCCACTAAAGGAAAACAGGACTGGGCTGGTGTACGAGATGCTGGATATGGATCTACGACAGTTTTTCCGCAACAACAAAGACGCCCCTCTGGCTCTTCACCACATTAGGAGCATCGTTCAACAGGTAAGTTAACCACAGACCAATAGGAGTGAGCTTTGTCTGCTGCTCAAAAACTGTTTACAGAGAGGGGAGGAGGCAAAAACAGCACCCTCTTGTGGCCAACAGGGGGCAGGTTTGAAGACACTCGGCAGAAATGGAAACCTAAAAGAAGGGAAATGTTTTTACTGTCATTGGATCATTTTCTATCAGCTTGTGCTGCTTTTCATTCATACAAGTCCTTGAGTCGTTCAGCTATTTGATCCTGTTTTTTCAAGCATTGTTGGTTAGCCAGACTAGCAGGGTGTTATTGTTGTGATCATAGTCTGTATAAACAGTGGATGTAACGACGTTGGGCTCAAACTGAAGCCTCCAGCAGATGCCCTGCCCCCTGGTGTCTGGCTGCAGTATTCATAGCTTTCAGTCACGTGACTCGCCGGAAGCCCTGGAGGGCAAAACAACGTTTAAAAATGACAGCACATAATGATACCTCTGCGGAAATTACAAAAAAAAAAACCCCTCATTTATCTGACCTGTCAGCGGCCGAGAAGGAGAGATACCAAAACAAGCTGGAAGTGTTGGGCACTTGTGACCCATACACAGCACCGGATTCGGTATTTGAGCAATTACACACCACCAGGTCCTTTCTGACAATAAGCAAATAGCAAATTACTGGACAAAAGTTTTTTAACTGCCTCGACAGATGAAAAACTATTTTTATTTGAAAAAGTATTTTTTTACAAAAATGTCTAAAAATTAAATAATGCCACAGTGTATGCCTTCAGTTTGAACTAGCTAACATTAGTTCATTCTGATCACGGCAGTTGGCAAATAGGACAACAAACCAGAGATTTCTCCTCTCAGGGTTTTCTTTTTCGGACGGAATGCGATAAAAACACAATCCCGGCTTTCCTCCCCGACGGTTCGCACATCTGACCGCACAACAGCTGTCCGGCATTGTGATGTAGTGTTATTGTTTGCTTTCGTGTCCTATAGCGGTTTAAGGCTGTAGGTGGCGGGCAAGCGTAATGTTTTGCCCTCCAGTAGGGATCGTGACGTCACATGAAAGCTATGAATAGGTCATAAGCCCCGCCTCCCCATGCATTCCTGATATGATCTCATCCTTACACTAAGGTGGTATGATGATGTCATTTGGCTGCATTGTGTTCAAGTGTTTTTTTTACTGAGAAGTTAGTTTCTCATTAGTTATTGGACGTTAAAATCCGTGATATAAGTTTTGTTTTACGATAGTAGACAGCTGCCATTTGTGAGTAGTTTTATTGGGGATATAAGAAACTTCGGGAAAGAGCCAAAAGGAGACTAAACCTTCTGAAGAAGAAGAAATAAATATTTTTATTTCTTTTTTTTACTTGGCTCCACCAGAAATTCTCTACTGCGCAGACTCTGGCTGCACAATGGCGGCTGGAGAAACAGGGTTTTTTGGCTTCAAAAACGTAGAACGGTGACAGGCGGAGCCACGCTGTCCGTTCTTTATACAGTCTATGGTTGTGATTGATTTAATGACACAGAGTCAGCTGCTGTTAATCACTGATAAAGTTCAGTTTTTGACTGGTGATACTGAGGGCGTACACAAAGCTATAGAAGTTCTTCTAAGTTTACAACAGTCCAAAATCTGTGGTCCACCGCGAGATCTAATGTATAAACTGGCAGTAGAGTTTTACACACTGAAGACTCTAGTTTTCGAGGTGATTAGTGACTTACGAGAGGACTTGTACACAAATAAAACTACCCATTATTAATATGACATGTCGTTTCGTGTGTGGTGACCTTCCCTTCTGTAAACAGAATCCATCTTTATGGTTTCTATAGAGATAACACTTTGTGGTACACTGATAAAACTTCTCTGCTAGATCTACTTAAGAAAATTAAGGCAACTTTTTGCATGACTTATTTTTGTCACTGAAGCAAGATAGCTATTTGGGGATAAAAGAAACTTCAGTAATGATAGCCATAAAGAGATTAGATCTTGGAAAGAAAAAAAAAAATGTTTGGGGTTTTTTTGCATTTTTTGCTACCCGGTTCCACCCAGACTCTGGCTGCACAATGACGGCTCCAATAATTTGGTTATTTTGGCTTCAAAACCATACAACGGTAAAAGGTGGAGCCATGCGGTCCAGTCCATGTACAGCCTATGGTGTGAACGTGCTCTGAAACTTGTCTCTGTTTGTTGTGTTTACAGACAGCGGTAGCGTTGGACGCCCTGAAGAGCCTTCACATCGTCCACAGGGATATAAAGCCTGAAAACATCATGCTGGTGAATGCTAAACAGCAGCCCCTTCAAGTCCGGCTCATCGATTTTGGAATGGCTTTTCCAGTCAACAAAGGCGTACAGGGGGTCAAATTCCATCACTTGGCTTATAGGTAAGTAACACCACTCCTGACTCTGCTGTAACATAGAACCTGTGAACAAGAAATGTGCTTCATGCTCTGCTTTTTCCCACAATCAGAGCTCCAGAGGTCATTTTGGGTGTGCCGATTTCAGAGGCAAGCGATATGTGGTCTCTGGGCGTCGTGATGCTGGAGATGCTGACCAGACAAAGACTCTTTGAGTCAAAAGAAGAATATGAAACAGTAAGTCTTCAAGTCTTTAACAACTCCTTCTTCATACCGCCCATCAAATCAAACCCCTCCCCCAAACACACACACACATACACACACACATAGACCGAATGGAGGGACCGTATATGGCACGTGATTTCAACATTCTAAAGCTAGACTGGATGTGCGATGAAGACATCTGTAATTATATTATGACACGACAAAAAGAACATTCAAGATATCCACAAATACATTCTGCTTATCCACAACTGTCATTTCATCTTGATTAGGTAGAAATAGACTTACAAATGTCTTTAATTCACCTCAAGTAAAGATATATACAATTCCTTTTCTCAATATTCAAAATTAAATTTTGACCAGGCAAAATTAATGGTAGATATCTATAAATAGAATTTTGACCAGTCAGTGTGTATTTAGAGATGTCTTGAATGTGAATTAAAGATATCTACAATTCATTTACAGATATCCATAGTTCACATTTTGGTTATCCAAAATGATGTGGTAGATATCTTGAATGACAAACCCCATACACATAAATGGCAAAAAGTGACTTATTTTGCCCAGTAGAATTGAGGTCGTAGATTTCTGAAATGACAATTGTGGATAGGCAGAATGTATTTGAGGATATCTGAAATGATCTTTTGACTACGCGAAATTGAATCATAGACATCTTGGATTAAAATCCTAACCATCAGAAATGTAATTACAACTAGTCAGACATAAGTTGTTGATATCTACGATGTTGCTTTCGGATAGTCAAACTTAGCTTTCAAATATTAAAATGGTTCGCCATAAACCATGGGTCTTCAAACCATGATGAATCAGAGACGTGCCGTCAAAATGTCCAATGATTTGGTGCAACTGGATTCCATTAGTTGAGACTGAAAACAGGTTCATATCTCCCTCATTTTTTTCTCTTGATATCTGTTAAAAATTGAAAAAGTCTCTTAAGGTCATCTTAAAGGCCCATTTATCCTCCATATACATACAAAAACACATATGTCCTTTTCAAACTATTTTACCTTCACTGCTCACGTACGTCCATGCATCCTTTATGTTGGCACCAAGCAGCAACCTCCGGTCTGAAAAAATGAGACAACACAGAAGTGCTAAAAAGCTGCTGTTCCTTAATTCAACGCTTGAGGCTGGCTCCAGAAGTACTGGGAGTCCCACACACACCAAGGCAAAAAAAGCAGTTTTCAGAGCCGAAATTAGCGTATTTAAAGCCTGGTACAAACTCTGTCTCCCGTCTGTATCGCTAATTTCACTAACGGCACACACTGTGAGGGGGGGTGAACTTTTTTCTAACTCGGCCGTTTGGAAGATATTAAGATCGAGAGCTTGCCCAATCAGAGCCACAGCTCAAATCACGTGACTGACGGGCGCCCAATGGCTGTGAGTTTGGGCACTCGTCACTCGTACCATTTCCAATATGGCCGCTCCCGCCGTTTAGCCTCAAAACGGAGCTGCAGGAACAGACGGGTGACATCACGGAGACTACGTCCATGTTTTATACAGTCTATGGTTGACACTGATACAAACAAACATACAAGCAAACAAACATGGTGACTGTGGAGGAGGTGTTGCTCATGTTCCTATTGCATAAAAGACAAAAATGGAGGCAGCGCTGTAGGAGGCATTGATCAATGAGGCCGTTAAATTTGTTGCATTTTTCCTTCTCCAAGTATCTGGTCACAGCAACACTGTCCCCAAAGTTTATGGAAACATGTAGAAAATACCTGTCCTACTTCTGTCTCGTGTCTGTCTTCCGAGGCAGGCATAGGTACAGACAAAAATTGCAAATCGTGATTACCCGAAAATCAAGACTTGACGACAGGGGAGGAATAAATTCAGCTGAAAGTTGAACCTCAATCTCTCTGAACCCTGACAATGATCCAAACCTGCACAGGTGTTCAGATTAGACCTGATAACTGATTTTAAAATCTTTTAGCGCAGCATGCAGTATTTGGAAAATGTCTTTACAGTAAGGCTCATAAAAATCTTTGACTCTTTGGGAAGCAGACAGAGAATAATCGGGAGAAAAGAACAGAAAAAGATGTCAACGCAATGTACCACCTCTAGGACCCCCGAGGAGGTCAGGCAGAAGACTTCTCTCCCGAAACGAGGAGGGTCATCTTCAAGCTAGAAGGCTGGTGGGAACTGAAGGTAAGTCTTTAAACCATCTCAGTCATACTTCTACCACAGGGTCACATTTCTATAATACATTTTATTCACAGAAAGTTTTTGTATAAAACATTTGTAAAAGCCAACAAGCATAGAAAATAAAGCATATACAAGTGCAATTAGAAAAGGTTCAAAAGGGTTGTAAAGGGATGAGTGACGGAAGATGAGACATTATGGGTCAAAAGCAGAGCAAAAGAGCTGTGTTTTGATTTTCTGAAACCTTTCTTTCAGAAACCTGAGAAGTACTGGAAAGGCAAAGCTCGTCCTAAAGACACAAGGACCCTTCTTATAAAGAATCTGGAGCAGTTAGGACAAGTAAGTGTTAAATCCAAGGTGCTACAATGAATCCCTTTAAGAATGAGAGAGCTAACTTTTCTGGTCTTTGATTCCTACATTAGTTACCCCTCCCCAATCTAGTTGGTGTGGATGCTGAGGAAATAAAGGAATGCATCGACCTGCTGAAAGCTATGCTACAGTTTGATCCGGACAGAAGAATCACCCCGAGCCAGGTCCTCAGCCACCCCTTCATCCAGAGAGCAAACGTCCAGCAGAGCTCAGCGTAAGTGTCTACTCCACGTTAACACCTCAGATGATCTAAACATCTGAGAACTGATCAACTTTAACTGCATTTCAACATTCACATTGAGTTCAGAGCCTATTGGTTTTAAAACGATCAGGGCTTTTGTTGATTTTGTGTGGAACAGAAATGCTCTTAGAGGTGGACCAGGACTTATAGCTTTTTAGACTTTAGTTGGTGAAACATATTGTAAACCATCAATGTACAGGTACTAAAATGAGTGTCTTATTGTCACAGTTCGCAAAGTAATGAGGTTTCTGAGTCTCCTCAGCAGAGTGTTCAGTGCATCCAGGTCAAACCTGCTCCCCATAAAAGCTGCCAGGACATCGAGGATACCAAGGACATCAAGGACATCGAGGAATCCCAGGAAACCCAGGACATCGAGGACATCGAGGACTCCGAGGACATTGAAGACTCCCAGGACATCGAGGACTCCGAGGACACCGAAGACTCCCAGGACATAGAGGATTCCCAGGACATTGACATTGAGGACATTGAGGACATAGAGGACACTGAGGACTCTGAGGACTCCCAGTACTCCCAGGACTTTGAGGACATAGAGGACACTGAAGACTCCCTGGTCATTGAGGATATCGAGGACATTGAGGACTCTCAGGACTCTCAGGACTCCCAGGACTCTCAGGACTCCCAGGACTCCCAGGACTCCCAGGACTCCCAGGACTCTCAGGACTCTCAGGACTCCCAGGACATTGACGACATAGAGGACATTGAAGACTCCCTGGTAATTGAGGACATTGAGGACATCCAGGACTCACAGAACTCACAGGACTCACAGGACATCGAACATACAGAGGATACTGAGGACTCTGGGGAAGACCCCCCCCAGCTCCAAAGTAGACCTCAACTTCCCCCACACATTGAGGACAGCACAGGTACCGGTAAGTAAAGATTCTGTGTCGATGAATTCACAATTAACCCTTAGAGTGAAAACTGATGACTTGGTGAAAATGATCATTAGCTGTAGCGTTAAAGCTAACCACTTCTTGTGTCTTGATTCCATCCTCAGATCACTCTAGCCCAGTGGAGGAGGAGCCAAGAAGGACCAAAAAGAAAAGGAATGTCTTCGCTCGTTTCTTCCGCTGGGTCAGGAGGACGGTTCTCTGCTGTACCAATGTAGAAGCTGTTCAGGACTGACTCTCCGCTGGAGGACGGGATCTTTGGGCAGCACGGTGGCTTAGTGGTTAGCACGACAGCCTCACAGACAGCATTGGGGTCTGCTGTCTGTGTGGAGTTTGCATGTTCTCCCCGTGTCTGCGTGGGTTTTCTCCGGCGCCCTCCGGTTTCCTCCCACATGGCCAAAAACATGCAGTGTAGGCAAATTTGAGTTAATGTGAGATTTAACATGCAGAGGCAATCCAGAGGGTAACTGGACTAATATACATATGTATATATGTGTGTGTGTATATATATATATAACACACACACACACACACACACACATATATATATATATATATATATATATACCCAGTTACTGTTTTTCTCCCAGAGTTTTGAATAAAAATTTTCAAGAAATTTTTAACTAATTTTTTTTGTATAAAGACTCACTTCTTAACACAAAAGATTGTCTAAAGTCATCAACTGGTTGTAAAGTTTCAAAAATCCAAGTAATAATTTTTGCATTTTTAATTTGAGCACCCAAAATGCCAGGTGGCGCAACCAAATATATGAAAATATATTTATATGTTCCTGTTATTTTTTCTGTGTGAAATTATTGGCAAGTATCTCTCAAGTGTCTGTCGTGACTCATACATTTTTATTTTGTGTGTTTCATTTCTTTTATTTGTGAATAAGATAAATAATTTTATGTTAAAATATTTTTTTACATTTCTCAACAGCTTAAAAATTCTTTTTATTTGCAAAGAATGTTTTATTTAAAAAGGTTCAAGCATAAAATAATGCCACTGTATTTTTAATTTCCATTTACAATAACTGACATTCAATTTTTAGAGTTTAATTACTGTGGATACTTGTCAGGACGGTTGCACCACCTGACAAAACACAGAAAATCATGTTATATTTTAATAGTTTAAAGATGTGTTCAAATAACACAGGTTTCATAGAATAAAGAAATACATGTGATGAAATACTCAATTCATGATGGAAGGAAATATTGCACTCGGACACAAAAAAAGGGACGTCACGTCATTGACCCATTGATCCATAGACCCATATATATATACACACACACACACACACACACACACACACATATATATATATATATATACACACAAGGTAAGTATTCCAGTTACCCTCCATTTTACTGTTTTAATAAACCATTCAGATCAAATCATTTCATGTTATCAGCAGCTTATTTGACAACACTCAAGAGTTCAGGCACTGTTTAAATCCTCATCTTGAGACAGATGCTAACAGGATGCAATTGGTTACTCAGATCTTCTCAATCAGTGATTCCCAACCTGTGGGCTGCGGCCCCCTGGCGGGTCGTGAGGGTATTGTAAGTGGGCCGCCAAATCATTTCCAAAATATTCGGATTTTAGAGGTGTGTAATTATACGAAGATACAAGACACAAATAAAGACAGAAAGTTGTTTGAAATGTTTAAACTCAGTTGCAAACTTGGTTAGGAAATAAAAATGTTCAGATATTTATATGTGCAAAATGTTCACCAAGAAGGCGTAAAAGAGCCCAATGGGTAACAAATCAAAAACGACCCAATCTGTAATAAAAAAAATATGTAACAAAACCCAAAATGTAATAATTTGTCAAAACTTAACAAAAGTTCCAAGCCCAAAACACAACAAAAAGAATGTATTAAAACCCTTCATGTAATCACTGACACAAACTATAAAAAATTGTTACACGTTGGCTAAAAAGTTATTTTGTTTTGGGCTCAGAATCTGGCATTTGTTCTACAATAGAAATCAAATATTCTTCAGAAAGTTCTTCCCATGTCTGTTGCAGAAGTTCCCATAAATGTGTGGCACTTGTGGGATGCTTTGCTTTCACTCTTCTGTCCATTTCATCCCAAACCAGCTCAGTGGGGTTTAAGTCTGGAGACTGTGCTGGCCACTCCATGTTTTCAAGTTTACCAGCTTGTTCTTTTTTCACAAGATAGTTCTGGCAGAGCTTGGACTTCTGTTTTGGGTCATTATCTTACTGTAAGATGAACCCCTGACCAACTAGACACATACCAGAGGGTATTGCATGGTGCTACAGGATGCTGTGGTAGCTGTTTTGGTTCAGGGTGCCTCTCACTCTGAACAAGTCACCAACCCTGGATCCAGCAAAACAAGCCCAGACCATCACACTTCCTCCTCCATGTTTGACAGTTGAAGCCACACACTGTGGAAGCATCCTTTCACCGACTCTACGCCGTACAAAGATCCTGCCTGATGAAACCAAGATTTCACATTTTGATTCATCAGTCCATAATACCTTTTTCCAGTCTTCAGTCGTCCAATGGCAGTGTTTCTTGGCCCAGGCAAAGCCTCTTTGTCTTATTCTGACGTCTTAGCAATGGTTTTCTTGCTGCAACTCATCCAGTCAAACCCGCAGCTCCAAGTCTTCTCTTCACAGTTGAAACAGAGACTTTCTCACTACGACCACTATTAAGCTGTGCTTGAAGCTGTTGTCCTGTGAGCCGCCTATCACGCAAACTGTTGACTCTCAGAAACTTGTCCTCTGATTCAGTTGTGGTCTTGGGTCTGCCAGACCTCTTCCTGTCAAAGTTTGCCCCAGTTTCTGACTTCCTTTTGATGGTGAAGGAAACTGTACTCACTGACACTTTGACTTTCTTTGTAATTTCTCTGTAGGAAAGACCTACATTTTTCTGTGTTATGATGGTCTGTCTCTCTTCCACTGTTAATTGCCTTTTTCTTGCCATTTCTGTATCAACACTCTACTTTCTGCAGTACAATNAACTTTATTTAGAAAAAAATGCCCTGTTTTTGGGGAGTTTTAAATTCCTGCTGTGAGATGCAGATGTCTGTACATGTCAAACATAAAGTACAGCTGGAAATGTCCTCATGAACTACCAAGAAACAGGAAAATCAGGACTTGTACAGTGTGTGCTGATGGAGAACTCAGCTACTCAGATTACATTTATTTTTTGAATTCATCTTCTTTGAGATCCTAAAGTTGGCCTGATCTCTCTGACCCTGGAGAATGAGTTTGAAACACTGAGCTCCATCAGGTTCTGTTGAAGAATTGTGCTCCCACAGGTGGTGACCAATCTGACATATTACTCACCTGCATTGCTGCAAGCCGAGTTTGACTTCGGAGGTCGTCTACGGGGCGGGGGACCACAGACCGACGTCATATCCAGTATTCGGGGCGGGGGACCACAGACCGACGTCATATCCAGTATTCGGGGCGGAGGGGTACATAAGGTCTATACTCGGCCCTTTTGAATTTTTTTAATGCTAACCTCATAGAAATGTTTCTCTCGTAAAGGTGGTATGACGATGTCATCTGGCTGCATGGTGTTCGGGTGTTCAGGTGGTAGTTTTTCTGAGAAGTTAGTTTCTCATTAATTATTGGACGTTAAAAAACGCGATATAAGTTTCATTTTGCGATAGTTGACAGCTGCCGTTCGTGAGTAGTTTTTATCGGGGATATAAGAAACTTTGGGAAAGAGCCAAAAGGAGACTAAACCTTCTGAAGAAGAAGAAATAAATATTTTTATTTCTCTTTTTTACTTGGCTCCACTGGAAATTCTCTACTGCGCAGACTCTGGCTGCACAATGGCGGCTAGAGAAACGGGGTTTTTTGGCTTCAAAATCGTAGAACGGTGACAGGCGGAGCCACGCTGTCCATTCTATATACAGTCACTGGTGGTGACTGTCATCAGATGCATCATTTAAATGTACAAAATCCATTATTCTACTCATAGCAATAATCTGTTCTCATGTTGTTTTTGTTGCCACGGTGAGAAGCTCTGCAGCACTTTTTGAATCTTCTTCAGAGGAGTTCCAAACCCCTGTGAGGTCACAGCAAAATTCTAAAGCCTCTTGATGAGCAAAGAGCCAAGGCTCAGACTGATCAAACCTTCAACCGAAGACACAAGTGAAGACACTCAGAGAAACTTTCCTCAACTTTCTCATCTTTCTGAACAAGTTTAACAGAAAAAATCATGGAATGTGCTGCATCAACCTCCAAGCAGTCGTTGGAGGCACTTGGTAAAATGTATGCTCTCCCCAGTAATTACAGACTGCTGGGGGAGCTGGGAAGAGGTGGCTTTGGTACAGTGTGGAAATGTTTAAACACGGACACCAAGCAGGTATTAGCCATAAAGATTCAGGAACATCTCAAGGCCACAGCACACGAAGTAAGTACATCTACTCCTTCACTCCAGACTCACACTAACAACCACAAACCACAAAAGTTAATGTAACAGCAGTTACAAAGGGGGAAAAAAAGATGTTTTGCATAATTAGATTAGTTTACTTTGAAATCTTATCAATTTCTATTTAATTCATAAAATTATGACAGCATTTTGGGCAACTTAAAGATTTTTTTCATAAAGGCATAAGTTGGAAGGATTATAAAGTGTCAAATTTCCAAGTTTTCAAATGGCAAAGTGGCAAATTTGAGATGAATAAGCAGTGGAAAATTTGGAATTCAAAACTGTCATATTTACAAGTTTATAAAGTGGCTAATTTGCAAGTTTTAAACTGGAAACTTGTGAGTTGTTTAATTGGCAGTTTCCAAGTTTATAAGGAAGAAAACTTGCAAGTTATAAGCAGTGGAAAATTTGAAAGTTTAAAACTGGCAAACTTGCAAGTTCATAAAGTGCAAAAATTGCCAGTTTATTAAGAAGCAAATTTGCAAGTTTAGAAGTTGCAGATTTGTGAGTTTACTTTGGCAATTTGTTAGTTTCAAGAATCAAAATTTGCGAGATTATGAAGTAGAAAATTTGAGAGTTAAGAAGTGGAACATTTGGAACCAGAACTGACATATTTGCAAGTTTATTAAGTGGCAGATTTCTGTGTTTAAAACCGCTAATTTGAGAGTTTTTGAAGTGACATTTTTTTTCAAATTCATCAAGTTGCAAATTTGCAAGCTTATAAAGTACAAAGCCTTTCAGTTTACAAAGTAGACAAATTCGTAAATTTTGAAGTGGAAAGTTTATAAGTTTATAAAGATACCAAATTTGCCACTTATAACAGACAGAAAACCCGGTCTTATGTGATCCACATGTGCTGCCACACTTGAGTATTATACCGAAACAACACATTACACAGACTTACAAATATTATTGCACTACTGGGACTCGATTTTGGTCAGCAAAGAGGAACAACGACTCAGGTTCAGTTTTCAAATTGGAATATTTCAACATTTCAACCAGGTACTACATCACTTTGAGTCGGTGATAACAATGTACAAAGTATGAATCTGGTTGGAACCAAACCCACAAATTTGGCACTTAATAAAAAAAACCTAATTCTTTAAGTGGCTTTAATATGCCGTCGTACAAAAGAAAAGTCACAGTACAGAAAGAGGAGGTTCAAAATAATGTGTCAAATAATCTAACAAAAGTAAATCATTGAATCCTTTGAGTTTCAGCAGACCTGATGCTTTAGTTCTGAAGTTGTGAACAGTTCAGATCTCATCATGGTGCTTTTCCATTAGAACCAATGTGTTTGTTTCTTGTGAACATCTTTGACTAACATCATTGAAATGTCCCCTGTAGCTCAACATGATGAAGAATCTGATGGAGAACAACTTTCACGAGAGAAACATCATCCGCTTCGTGGAGGTAATCCCACTAAAGGAAAACAGGACTGGGCTGGTGTACGAGATGCTGGATATGGATCTACGACAGTTTTTCCGCAACAACAAAGACGCCCCTCTGGCTCTTCACCAGATTAGGAGCATCATTCAACAGGTAAGTTAACCACAGACCAATAGGAGTGAGCTTTGTCTGCTGCTCAGTTTGACAAATGTCTCTCCCCTCCTCCGTTTTTGTCGTGGGAGAACACCGGTTGTCCCCCGTCCAAACTTCTGTGAGCCGTCTTTACCTTTGGATTTTCTTCCCTTTACAAAAATTACAGTAACCTAGTAAAAGATAGTCGAACACGACGAAAAGTAAGTATGTTCAGGAACTCAGCAAGTCGATAAACGAGGACAAAAATCAAGCATTGTTGGTTAGCCAGACTAGCAGGGTGTTATTGTTGTGATCATAGACTGTATAAACAGAGGATGTAATGACGTTGGGCTCAAACTGAAGCCTCCAGCAGATGCCCTGCCCCCTGGTGTCTGGCTGCAGTATTCATAGCTTTCAGTCACGTGACTCGCCGGAAGCCCTGGAGGGCAAAACAACGTTTAAAAATGACAGCGCATAATGATACCTCTGCGGAAATTACAAAAAAAACCCCCCAAAACTCATTTATCTCACCTGTCAGTGGCCGAGAAGGAGAGATACCAAAACAAGCTGGAAGTGTTGGGCACTTGTGACCCATATACAGCACCGGATTCGGTATTTGAGCAATTACACACCACCAGGTCCTTTCTGACAATAAGCAAATAGCAAATTACTGGACAAAAGTTTTTAAACTGCCTCGACAGATTAAAAACTATTTTTAATGAAAAAGTATTTTTTTACAAAAATGTCTAAAAATTAAATAATGCCACAGTGTATGCCTTCAGTTTTAACTAGCTAACATTAGTTCATTCTGATCACGGCAGTTGGCAAATAGGACAACAAACCAGAGATTTCTCCTCTCAGGGTTTTCTTTTTCGGACAGAATGCGATAAAAACAAAATCCCGGCTTTCCTCCCCGACGGTTCGCACATCTGACCGCACAACAGCTGTCCGGCATTGTGATGTAGTGTTATTGTTTGCTTTCGTGTCCTATAGCAGTTTAAGGCTGTAGGTGGCGGGCAAGCGTACTGATATGATCTCATCCTTACACTAAGGTGGTATGACGATGTCATTTGGCTGCATTGTGTTCAAGTGTTTATTTTACTGAGAAGTTAGTTTCTCATTAGTTATTGGACGTTAAAAACCGTGATATAAGTTTCGTTTTACGATAGTTGACAGCTGCCATTAGTGAGTAGTTTTATTGGGGATATGAGAAATTTCGGGAAAGAGCCAAAAGGAGACTAAACCTTCTGAAGAAGAAGAAATAAATATTTTTATTTCTCTTTTTTACTTGGCTCCACCGGAAATTCTCTACTGCGCAGACTCTGGCTGCACAATGGCGGCTAGAGAAACGGGTTTTTTGGCTTCAAAATCGTAGAACGGTGACAGGCGGAGCCACGCTGTCCATTCTATATACAGTCATTGGTTGTGATTGATTTAATGACACAGAGTCAGCTGCTGTTAATCACTGATAAAGTTCAGTTTTTGACTGGTGATACTGAGGGCGGACACAAAGCTATAGAAGTTCTTCTAAGTTTACAAGTCAGGTTTTAAACACCAGGTGGCGCTCTAGGTTACATATTTGACCGTCATCTCAAAACGTGTGACTTCTGAGATCAAAAGCTCCACTAATCACTGAATGCTCTCCTGAACATGTGTTTATTTTGATGGGTAATAATTATACTGTACAGCAAAGCACACACCACTCCTTCCCTTCTGTAAACAGAATCCATCTTTATGGCTTCTATAGAGATAACACATCACTGGTACACTGATAAAACTTCTCTGCTAGATCTACTTAAGAAAATTAAGGCAACTTTTTGCATGACTTATTTTTGTCACTGAAGCAAGATAGCTATTTGGGGATAAAAGAAACTTCAGTAATGATAGCCATAAAGAGATTAGATCTTGGAAAGAAAAAAAAAAAGTTTGGGGTTTTTTTGCATTTTTTGCTACCTGGTTCCACCCAGACTCTGGCTGCACAATGACGGCTCCAATAATTTGGTTATTTTGGCTTCAAAACCATACAACGGAAAAAGGTGGAGCCATGCGGTCCAGTCCATGTACAGTCTATGGTGTGAACGTGCTCTGAAACTTGTCTCTGTTTGTTGTGTTTACAGACAGCGGTAGCGTTGGACGCCCTGAAGAGCCTTCACATCGTCCACAGGGATATAAAGCCTGAAAACATCATGCTGGTGAATGCTAAACAGCAGCCCCTTCAAGTCCGGCTCATCGATTTTGGAATGGCTTTTCCAGTCAACAAAGGCGTACAGGGGGTCAAATTCCATCACTTGGCTTATAGGTAAGTAACACCACTCCTGACTCTGCTGTAACATAGAACCTGTGAACAAGAAATGTGCTTCATGCTCTGCTTTTTCCCACAATCAGAGCTCCAGAGGTCATTTTGGGTGTGCCGATTTCAGAGGCAAGCGATATGTGGTCTCTGGGCGTCGTGATGCTGGAGATGCTGACCAGACAAAGACTCTTTGAGTCAAAAGAAGAATATGAAACAGTAAGTCTTCAAGTCTTTAACAATTCCTTCTTCATACCGCCCATCAAATCACCCCTCCCCCAAACACACACACACACATAGACCGAATGGAGGGACCGTATATGGCAAGTGATTTAAACATTCTAAAGCTAGACTGGATGTGCGATGAAGACATCTGTAATTAAATTTTGACACGTCAAATAGAACATTCAAGATATCCACAAATGCATTCTGCTTATCCACAACTGTCATTTCATCTTGATTAGGTAGAATTAGACTTACAAATATCTTTAATTCACCTCAAGTAAAGATATATACAATTCCTTTTCTCAATATTCAAAATTACATTTTGACCAAGCAAAATTAATTGTAGATATCTATAAATAGAATTTTGACCAGTCAGTGTGTATTTAGAGATGTCTTGAATGTGAATTAAAGATATCTACAATTCATTTACAGATATCCATAGTTCACATTTTGGTTATCCAAAATGATGAGGTAGATATCTTGAATGACAAACCCCATACACATGAATGGCAAAAAGTGACTTATTTTGCCCAGTAGAATTGAGGTCGTAGATTTCTGAAATGACAATTGTGGATAGGCAGAATGTATTTGAGGATATCTGAAATGATCTTTTGACTACGGGAAATTGAATCATAGACATCTTGGATTAAAATCCTAACCATCAGAAATGTAATTACAACTAGTCAGACATAAGTTGTTGATATCTACAATGTTGCTTTCGGATAGTCAAACTTAGCTTTCAAATGTTAACATGGTTCGCCATAAACCATGGGTCTTCAAACCATGATGAATCAGAGACGTGCCGTCAAAATGTCCAATGATTTGGTGCAACTGGATTCCATTAGTTGAGACTGAAAACAGGTTCATATCTCCCTCATTTTTTTCTCTTGATATCTGTTAAAAAATGAAAAAGTCTCTTAAGGTCATCTTAAAGGCCCATTTATCCTCCATATACATACAAAAACACATATGTCCTTTTCAAACTATTTTACCTTCACTGTTCACGTACGTCCATGCATCCTTTATGTTGGCACCAAGCAGCAACCTCCGGTCTGAAAAAATGAGACAACACAGAAGTGCTAAAAAGCTGCTGTTCCTTAATTGAACGCTTGAGGCTGGCTCCGGAAGTACCAGAAGTCCCACTCACACCAAGCCAAAAAAAGCAGTTTTCAGAGCTGAAATCAGCGTATTTAAAGCCTGGTACAAACTCTGTCTCCCGTCTGGATCGCTAATTTCACTAACGGCACACACTGTGAGGGGGGTGAACTTTTTTCTAACTCGGCCGTTTGGAAGATATTAGGATTGAGAGCTTATCCAATCAGAGCCACAGCTCAAATCACGTGACTGACAGGCGCCCAATGGCTGTGAGTTTGGGCACTTGTCACTCGTCCCATTTCTAATATGGCCGCGCCCGCCGTTTAGCCTCAAAACAGAGCTGCAGTAACAGACGGGTGACGTCACGGAGACTACGTCCATGTTTTATACAGTCTATGGTTGGCACTGATACAAACAAACATACAAGCAAACAAACATGGTGACTGTGGAGGAGGTGCTGCTCATGTTCCTATTGCATAAAAGACAAAAATGGAGGCAGCGCTGTAGGAGGCATTGATCAATGAGGCCGTTAAATTTGTTGCATTTTTCCTTCTCCAAGTATCTGGTCACAGCAACACTGTCCCCAAAGTTTATGGAAACATGTAGAAATATGGACAGGATGAAGACAGAGCACAGACAGAAGGCTCCGTCCGTATCCATGTCTGTTTTTAACGTTTAGCACTAATGGGCTTTTAGTTCTGAACCGCTGTCCCCTCCTTTAAATTCAGCTGAAAGTTGAACCTCAATCTCTCTGAACCCTGACAATGATCCAAACCTGCACAGGTGTTCAGATTGGACCTGATAACTGTTTTAAAATCTTTTAGCGCAGCATGCAGTATTTGGAAAATGTCTTTACAGTAAGGCTCATAAAAATCTTTGACTCTTTGGGAAGCAGACAGAGAATAATCCCCTCTTTTCTTGTCTTTTTCTACAGTTGCGTTACATGGTGGAGATCCTGGGGGCTCCTCCAGTCCGTCTTCTGAAGAGAGGGCTTTGCTCCTCCCAGTTCTTCAAGCTAGAAGGCTGGTGGGAACTGAAGGTAAGTCTTTAAACCATCTCAGCCATACTTCTACCACAGGGTCACATTTCTATTATACATTTTATTCATAGAAAGCTTTTGAATAAAACATTTGTAAAAGCCAACAAGCATAGAAAATAAAGCATATACAAGTGCAATTAGAAAAGGTTCAAAAGGGTTGTAAAGGGATGAGTGACGAAAGATGAGACATTATGGGTCAAAAGCAGAGCAAAAGAGCTGTGTTTTGATTTTCTGAAACCTTTCTTTCAGAAACCTGAGAAGTACTGGAAAGGCAAAGCTCGTCCTAAAGACACAAGGACCCTTCTTATAAAGAATCTGGAGCAGTTAGGACAAGTAAGTGTTAAATCCAAGGTGCTACAATGAATCCCTTTAAGAATGAGAGAGCTAACTTTTCTGGTCTTTGATTCCTACATTAGTTACCCCTCTCCAATCTAGTCGGTGTGGATGCTGAAGAAATAAAGGAGTGCATCGACCTGCTGAAAGCTATGCTACAGTTTGATCCAGACAGAAGAATCACCCCGAGTCAGGTCCTCAGCCACCCCTTCATCCAGAGAGCAAACTTCCAGCAGAGCTCAGCGTAAGTGTCTACTCCAAGTTAACACCTCAGATGATCTAAACATCTGAGAACTGATCAACTTTAACTGCATTTCAACATTCACATTGAGTTCAGAGCCTATTGGTTTTAAAACGATCAGGGCTTTTGTTGATTTTGTGTGGAACAGAAATGCTCTTAGAGGTGGACCAGGACTTATAGCTTTTTAGACTTTAGTTGGTGAAACATATTGTAAACCATCAATGTACAGGTACTGAAATGAGTGTGTCTTATTTTCACAGTTCGCAAAGTAATGAGGTTTCTGAGTCTCCTCATCAGAGTGTTCAGTGCATCCAGGTCAAACCTGCTCCCCATCAAAGCTGCCAGGACATCAAGGATACCAAAGACATCAAGGACATCGAGGAATCCCAGGACACCCAGGACATCGAGGACTCTGAGGACATCGAAGACTCCCAGGACATTGAGGACTCCGAGGACACCGAGGACTCCGAGGACACCGAAGACTCCCAGGACATCGAGGATTCCCAGGACATCGAGGACTCCGAGGACATCGAAGACTCCCAGGACATCGAGGATTCCCAGGACATTGACATCGAGGACATAGAGGACATAGAGGACTCTGAGGACTCTGAGGACTCCCAGTACTCCCAGGACTTTGAGGACATAGAGGACACTGAAGACTCCCTGGTCATTGAGGATATCGAGGACATTGAGGACTCTCAGGACTCTCAGGACTCCCAGGACACTGACGACATAGAGGACATTGAAGACTCCCTGGTAATTGAGGACATTGAGGACATCCAGGACTCCCAGGACTCACAGGACTCACAGGACATTGAGCGTAAAGAGGATACTGAGGAGTCTGGGGAAGACCCCCCCCAGCTCCAAAGTAGACCTCAACTTCCCCCACACATTAAGGACAGCACAGATACCGGTAAGTAAAGATTCTATGTCGATGAATTCACAATCAACCCTTAGAGTGAAAACTGATGACTTAGTGAAAATGATCATTAGCTGTAGCGTTAAAGCTAACCACTTCTTGTGTCTTGATTCCATCCTCAGATCACTCTAGCCCAGTGGAGGAGGAGCCAAGAAGGACCAAAAAGAAAAGGAATGTCTTCGCTCGTTTTTTCCGCTGGGTCAGGAGGACGGTTCTCTGCTGTACCAATGTAGAAGCTGTTCAGGACTGACTCTCCGCTGGAGGACGGGATCTTTGGGCAGCACGGTGGCTTAGTGGTTAGCACGACAGCCTCACAGACAGCATTGGGGTCTGCTGTCTGTGTGGAGTTTGCATGTTCTCCCCGTGTCTGCGTGGGTTTTCTCCGGCGCCCTCCGGTTTCCTCCCACATGGCCAAAAACTTGCAGTGTAGGCAAATTTGAGTTAATGTGAGATTTAACATGCAGAGGCAATCCAGAGGGTAACTGGACTAATATACATATGTATATATGTGTGTGTGTGTATATATATATATATATATATATATATATATATATGGGTCAATGACAAAAAGAGGGTCTCAAAACTTATTTTTAAAAGTTCTTTGAAAATGGATA
Organism: Thalassoma bifasciatum; assembly: GCA_008086565.1. NCBI lineage: Eukaryota > Metazoa > Chordata > Actinopteri > Labriformes > Labridae > Thalassoma > Thalassoma bifasciatum. Next base: position 67,299 of record RPOG01001146.1, read on the forward strand.
AAAAAAAACATATTTCTGAGTGAAGAATTATGTTTTCTAACAGATTTCAGTAGTTGACCAACATTTCAAAGTTTTTAGGTTCATTATTTTTTAGTATTTTTAATTTGAGCACCCAAAAATGTCAGGTGGCGCAACCAAATATATGAAAATATATTTATATGTTCCTGTTATTTTTTCTGTGTGAAATTATTGGCAAGTATCTCTCAAGTGTCTGTAGTGACTCATACATTTTTATTTTGTGTGTTTCATTTCTTTTATTTGTGAATAAGATAAATAAAATAGTTTATTAAATTTCTCAACAGCTTTAAAATTCTTTTTATTTGCAAAGAATGTTTTATTTAAAAAGGTTCAAGCATAAAATAATGCCACTGTATTTTTAATTTCCATTTACAATAACTGACATTCAATTTTTAGAGTTTAATTACTGTGGATACTTGTCAGGACGGTTGCACCACCTGACATTTTGGGGGTTTGAGGAACCAAAACACAAAAAAACATGTTATGTTTTAATAGTTTAAAGATGTGTTCAAATAACACAGGTTTCATAGAATAAAGAAATACATGTGATGAAATACTCAATTCATGATGGAAGGAAATATTGCACTCAGACACAAAAAAAGGGACGTCACGTCATTGACCCATTGACCCATATATATATACACACACACACACATATATATATATATATATATATATATATATATATATACACACACACACACACACACACACATATATATATATATACACACAAGGTAAGTATTCCAGTTACTCTCCATTTTACTGTTTTAATAAACCAATCAGATCAAATCATTTCATGTTATCAGCAGCTTATTTGACAACACTCAAGAGTTCAGGCACTGTTTAAATCCTCATCTTGAGACAGATGCTAACAGGATGCACTTGGTTACACAGATCTTCTCAATCAGTGATTCCCAACCTGTGGACTGCGGCCCCCTGGCGGGTCGTGAGGGTATTGTAAGTGGGCCGCCAAATCATTTCCAAAATATTCTGATTTCAGAGGAGTGTAATTATACGAAGATACAAGACACAAATAAAGACAGAAAGTTGTTTGAAATGTTTAAACTCAGTTGCACACTTGGTTAGGAAATAAAAATGTTCAGATATTTATATATGCAAAATGTTCACCAAGAAGGCGTAAAAGAGCCCAATGGGTAACAAATCAAAAACGACCCAATCTGTAATAAAAAAAATATGTAACAAAACCCAAAATGTAATAATTGGTCAAAACTTAACAAAAGTTCCAAGCCCAAAACACAACAAAAAGAATGTATTAAAACCCTTAATGTAATCGCTGACACAAACTGTAAAAAGTTGTTACACGTTGGCTAAAAAGTTATTTTGTTTTGGGCTCAGAATCTGTTACATTACTGACCAGCTATTACATATTGGGTTTTAGTACATTTTAGGTTGTCGTTACAAATAGGTCTCTAACAAGGCATTTTTTTAATCCTCTTTACTTACTGGGTTGGAGGTGGGCCGCAAACATTTTGAGACTTAAAAATGGGCCCTGAGTTGAAAAAGGTTGGGAACCACTGTTCTAAACCATCTTTCTATGCTCATATCTGCCTCTGTGAAATTTGGCACACTCTGGTCTTCTTGGTGCGGCCAGCAGTTAGTTAGTACAAACTTAATTGTTTTTGCTCCCTGTTTTAAAAAAAAAATGAATATCCTGTACATCAATAGACACTTTTACAAAAAACAAAGTAAGACAGAAATAAAAGCAAGGCACAATGTAACACAAGACACTTTGTGTTTCAAATTGTAATTTCTCTTGAGTTAACCCTTTAGGGCCTGAGCCCCAAGACATCTGCCTGGACTATTTTGCTTATCTTGACCTAAAAACAGAATACTTTGAACTTTCAATATCTGGTGTTATTGCTAATTTACTGCATGTTATGTGAGGGAAAAACACTTTAAACTGAAGAAAAACAAAAAGAGTGGATTGGATGTTTGAGGTTCAGTGAAAGAAAAAACACTTCAAACAAACGGAATCGAAAAATTTTAACAAGAGAAGTTGAAAATTTGAACATCAACAAACAGTGCCTTGGAGCAAGAGCTGTGCCAGACGTCCTGCTCATCCACTGCGGCGGGAATGACCTGGGGGTCACCAAGACCATCAAGCTCGTCACAGGGATGAAGCAGGACCTTCAAGATCTCCATCAGCAGCTCCCACGGATGAAGATCATCTTCTCTGCCATCACCCAGAGACGCCGGTGGAGATCTGCCCAACCCCCAAAAAATGGACAAAGCGCGGCGCTGTGTGAACAGTGTGATCGCTACCTTTATGTCATCCATAGGTGGAGGCATTGCACATCATCCTCAGATAAACCACAGAAATCCTAGTCTTTTTTTTGGATGATGGAGTTCATTTTGCCCCTTTGGGTAATGACAGATTTCTAAATAATTCTGCCATGTGTTTGAAAGATCAAATCCTGTAGGGTGGTGCAGGATTTGCTTTTCTAATCACCCTTTTTGGTTTGAAAAAGGCCAGGATTTATGTACTTTGTTTGATGTTTGATGCACATATTTTGTTAAATTATTTTAAGTAGCACTATTTTGTGTCAGGGCAGCCATCACACTGTTCAATTCTGTCACAGCTCTGCCTCCCTCTCCTCCTCCTTTTTTCTTCACTTTAATTCCTCCAAACTTTCTGCCTTACCCCAGCCAATCCACCCAGTGGTCTTTTTTGCTTCTTTCTCACCACGGCGAATATAGCTTGGGGTGTTCTGTGTCTCAATGTTGTTTTAAATGTTGTTTTATGTTCAAATCCATGACCCTGTTAAGAAGTTTAAACAACTCTGGTGGTTTTGGCCTGATAAATGCACAGAAGTGAATGTCTACTGAAGGTAACCATCCTCACCTGTGATCTATGTTTGTAATCAGTGTGTGTATAAAAAATGATCAGTGTCATTTTGGAAGTTTCTGTTGTCATTATGATTTAAAAAGAGTAAACACAGTTGTTTGTTAATAAATGTCTTCACCCAACCACTAACCATGAGTGATAGAAAGGATTTTGAGTTATCATTCATATTTTCTGAGAAAAGGACAAAAAATCAGAAATTCTGCTGGGGGCTGTAAACTTTTGGGCACAACTATGTATGTGGGCACAACTATATGCATGTATGTATGATACAATAATAAAATGCACCCCATAATAATTTGTGAGCTACAGTAATGAAATTAAGTTATTTTTACCCGACACCATAAATGATACACAGTGCTCAGGTATCAAACTGCAGCTCCGTTCACTTTTCACCACGTTTATTCATTCCTGGTATTTGACTGTTGTTGACTGTTTTTGATGATCATGTTATTAGGAAAATCTGCAAACTCTGTGAGCTTTCTCTTACCTTTAACAACACAAAATATGTATCTTAGTTGAAAGCCCACTCACCGCAGCAAGGTGTAGGCCTCGAGTGGGAACATGGGACAAGACAGGAAAAACTGCGACAGGACAAACATACAAATAAAACCATAGATAAACAGGACAAACGTGCATAGGGAAACTGAACTTTTCTAGAAGAATAGGACACTCACAATGAATGATGATGTTAACATTTTGAACAGTTTGAATTTTAACTCAAGTAATGCTAACACTGTAAACATCTTACTGACTGAATTTAGGTCCAACATAAGTGCAAAGTTAAACACCTCAGCATTTTTGGGGGGGTATTTCATTTATTTATTTTGGGTTTGTTTTTTACACCTATAAGGATTATGAACTTGAAAGTGCAAACATGCAAATGGACTTCATTTGTAACAGAACAGTCAAACTACAAAATCTCAAAAGGGAAACCAAACATTTTAAGGTAAGGAAAGAAAGAATATACAAAAGAGTCATGGAATGTACTGAAACTATTTACATTAAACTGCAGCAGAGTTTTCATTTTCCCAGAGATTTTGGTGACCTAAAAGTTAATGAATGACATGAATCAGTCCTGTTTATGCGAACTTAGGGCTGCGGGGTACACACGGTACGACGGTAGAAACAGTATAAATTTGGCCACGGTAGAGATTTGTGCTCTACCGTCATATTGTGACGTCGCGACCATAGACTGTATAATGAGTGGACGTAATGACGTTCAGCTCAAACTGAAGCCTCCAGCAGATGCCCCGCCCCCTGGTGTCTGGCTGCAGTATAGGTCATAAGCCCCGCCCCCTGGTGTCTGGCTGCAGTATAGGTCATAAGCCCCGCCTCCCCATGTATTCCAGATATGAGCTGGGAAAACTAAAAAATATGATACCTTGTAGAAATGTTTCTCTCATCCTTACTCTAAGGTAGTATGACGATGTCATTTCGCTGCATGGTGTTCAGGTGTTTTTTTTCTGAGAAGTTAGTTTCTCATTAATTATTGGACGTTAAAAACCGTGTTATAAGTTTCATTTTATGACAGTTGACAGCTGCCGTTAGTGAGTAGTTTTTATCAGGGATATAAGAAACTTCAGGAAAGAGCCAAAAGGAGACTTAACCTTCTGAAGAAGAAATAAATATTTTTATTTCTCTTTTTTACTTGGCTCCACCGGAAATTCTCTACTGCGCAGACTCTGGCTGCACAATGGTGGCTAGAGAAACGGGGTTTTTTGGCTTCAAAATCGTAGAACGTTGACAGGCGGTGCCTTGCTGTCCATTCTATATACAGTCAATGGTCGCGACATCATCATGTTTGCCTCTGTGTGGAAATGGCTGCAAGCACAGTGACGGCGGAGGAGGAACTGGTAAAAAAAAAGGTGCTACTTCCATGATTTGGACGTGGTTCGGGTTCAAAAAGTCGGATGTGGAGCAGAAAAATGTCATCTGCAAGGTTAGGGTCCTGTGATTTCTGCGTTAACAGAATCACGGAATTGGCCAATAAAAACGGAATCTACTGCTGAACGCGGAATTTTGCGGAAATTGACATATTGTGACCATGTAGAAATAAATCTGTAAAGGGGAAACACTGAAACGTCTGCATGTTCTTACATTTAACAAACGAAAATGCTCTGTGATATATTTTTTACTTCACTTTACGCGCTCGTTTCTGCCTTAATGCGCATTCAAAATCTCTCCTCTGTGTCCGCTTCCAAGCACTCGTGCCCGCACACACAGACACACACACTGACAAGCTCACTCCGCGGACTGAGAACCACCAAAAGAAACAAAATAAATCTCTGCTTTTTAAAGCATTTTCAGAGCTAAGTTACCAACATTCTTTTAAGTTTAACTTTCGCCTCCGCTGTTGACAGCTGCACGGTGGCGCAGCGGGTAGTGCTCCAGCCTCACAGCAAGGTCGCCGGTTCGATTCCCCATCGGGCATGGTTGGCCTTTCTGTGTGGAGTTTGCATGTTCTCCATGTGCATGCGTGGGTTCTCTCCGGGTACTCTAGCTTCCTCCCACAGACCAAAAACATGCCCACATGGTTAGGTCAACTGGTTATTCTAAATTGCCCGTAGGTGTGAGTGTGTGCGTGAATGGTTGTTTGTCTACATGTCAGCCCGGAGATTGACTGGTGACCAATCCAGGGTGTACCCCGCCTCTCGCCCAATGACAGCTGGGATAGGCTCTAGCCACCTGCGACCCTGAATAGCAGGATAAACGGTTAAGAAAACGGATGGATGGATAAATTTTGGGTCATACCCCCCAGCCCTATGCAGACTGTAAATCATACCAGCAGCAACAGTTTTGCAGAGGATCAACAGAGACACAGGCATCTTCAGTGTCCATATGAATCCTGAATATATGGACTCTGGTTTTACAGTGGTGGCCAAAATTATACTCTAGAAGGCTTTTCAGTTGTTGTTTTTATTTTAATTTGCTATAAAAAAATAAAAAAAACAACTTATCAAACAAATTGAATATCTAAAAAATCTGTCTCAAAGTAGTCCATACAAAATTTCTCTTCAAACAAAGCCTTTGTGCTGCCATGATGCAACCGGTTTATAACACAATTAAAACGGGATAGGTTCAAAATGTATTTTCAGATAGAGGAGTGAAGTATAAAACACTGCATTATATGGACCAAAGAAAGACCTCATGAAAAACAAATTATGCTGTGGAGGCAAAAAAAAAAAAAGGGGTAAGTATTTTCTGCTGGGTTGTAGCGCCGCGTCATATATGCAATGAATTTATACTTCATTATGTAATAACCCACTTTTTGTTATGAAATTCTTGAGCGCAATATGTAATAAATCTGGCCACAAATGTTGTAAAATATTACATGTAAAATGTTCTTACATATGGCATCAGTTATGGTTCGTTAACCAGAAGCTGAATTGAACCCAAAAGCAGAACCAGAGGCGTAGGATCAGTTAAATTTTATTGAGATAGGTGGTTCAGTGAGTGATCAGAGCTGATGAGAGGCAGGTGTGCACCAGTGCAGGAGAGGGAGTGCAGGTGAGTCAGAGTGTAGGAGAGGGAGTGCAGGAGAAGGAGTGCAGGTGAGCCAGAGTGCAGGACCATAGACTGTATAAAACATGGACGTAGTCTCCGTGACGTCACCCGTCTGTTACTGCAGCTCCGTTTTGAGGCTAAATGGCGGGAGCGGCCATATTGGAAATGGGACGAGTGACGTGTGTATACACCACTCAAGGGGACTCAGGCTTTATTCTATTATTTCATTTTTTAAATGAGGCTGGCGGGTCCTCTAACTTCTGTCTGTCATCTAATGGCCCTTACACTACACAGTTCCAGCTCTACTCGACTCTGCTCGGTTTGGTTACCTTTTCCACGAGCGCAAGTACAAACCATAGACTGTGTACGGACTCACGGAGGTTGTGGATCAAGCAGCAACCTCGGGTCTGAAAAAATGAGACAACGCGGAAGTGCTAAAAAGCTGCTGTTCCTCCATAGAAAATATGATTCCCCTGTACATTAAAGAAGTTAGGGGTGCAATGATGAAACTCATTTATGAGATATGAAGTTTGTAAGCAGGTTGTGTAATTGAGAGGTGAGCCCAGGAAGAAAGGTGTGTTCACATGGCACAAAAGCAGCGGGCTACCTCAGGGTTGTGAAAGTGTTAAAAAGTAATAATAGACCCTGTTAAATGAAGGAGATACGCTGGGGTTTTTACACTGAACGGCCGCGCTCCTCCAGCTGTTAACTGGTCACCACACGCGGAGAAAAACAAGGGAGCTTCTTCTATGAACTCTTCCCTGGATCCAGTGAGATCGCTTCAGTTTTTTTAAATTTTGGGCCTGGTATACCACAGATTTTTTGTTGATCAGTCATTCTGTTTTAAATGGGTTTTCCTCTTCGGTTCTCTGTGGAATAATGGACTGATTTGTGCGTAGAGACTAGCGGCTGGCAGATCGCTCAGACTATGCCATGCCAACTTTTCTTCTTCCGGTGTTTTGTTGTTTAAAAGCAGTCAACAAACAGTTTTGGGCGCACTACCGCCACCTGGTTCGGAGTGCGTCTTCTGCACAAATGACTGACTTGCCCCACACTCAGGTTTATTCGTCGTACGACTGCATGCACCGGACCGTGACATTCGGACCGTGACATCCGGACTGTGACTTCCATACCGTGACAGTTCGGGACGAATACATACCCCTCCAAAAAAAAAATAAACCACCTGGATCTAATTAAGCAAATAGGTACGAGCCTCCTATTGGATAATTACTGCATGGGCGATTATCTTTCAGCTGGCAACAAGTTATTTAACCCCAACTGGTGTAATGAGTTGCTTCTCATTTCCTAAACAACCATGTGGAAGGACACATCCCGTGGGCGTGGAAAAGATGTTAGTCTGTTTGAGAAGGGTCAAATCATTGGGATCAAGCAGAGAAAACATCTAAGGAGATTGATGCAGAAACGACTAAAATTGGGTTAAGAACTGACCAGCGCATTATTAAAAACTGGAAGGATAGTGGGGACCCAGCGTCTTCCAGGAAGAAATGTGGCCGAAAAAAATCCTGAATGATCATGATCGAAGAAAAACAACAGTAGAACTCAGGGCTATGTTTAATAGTGAAAGTAAGAGCATTTCCACATGCACAATGCAAAGGGAACTCAAGGGGTTGGGACTGAACAGCTGTGTAGCTTAAAGAAAACCACTAATCAGTGAGGCTAACTGGAAAAAAAGGCTTCAATTTGCTAGGGAGCATAAAGATTGGACTCTGGAGCAATGGAAGAAGGTCGTGTGGTCTGATGAGTCCAGATTTTCCCTGTTCCAGAGTGATGGGCGCATCAGGGTAAGAAGAGAGCCAGGTGAAGTGATGCACCCATCATGCCTAGTGCCTACTGTACAAGCCTGTGGGGGCAGTGTTATGATCTGGGGTTGCTGCAGTTGCTCAGGTTCAGCAACATTATGTTCCCAAAGAATGAGGTCAGCTGACTACCTGAATATACTGAAGGACCAGGTTATTCCATCAATGGATTTTTTCTTCCCTGATGGCACGGGCATATTCCAAGATGACAATGCCAGGATTCATGGGGCTCAAATAGTGAAAGAGTGGTTCAGGGAGCATGAGACATCATTTTCACACATGGATCAGCCCCCACAGAGTCCAGACCTTAACCCCATTGAGAATCTTTGGGATGTTCTGGAGAAGACTTTGCGCAGCGGTCAGACTCTACCATCATCAAAACAAGATGTTACGGTGCGTACCCACCAAAAGCGTCTAAAGCGAGTTTAGTCGCGCGACAAGTGAAATCGCGTCGCTCTAGACGCTCGAGTTTTGACGCTGGTACAAATATGCCAAAATCGCTCGACGCTCGCCACGTCATCTTCGCGTCATCGTTGCAGGAAGAAGCCGCCTTTTTCATATCAATTCATCGTGGAACATGGCTCCGATCAGCACCATCGCTGCTCTGTACCTGCTGTGGAGAAGTTAGCTGCGGGCTAGGCGCCATTGTCGGTACTGGGTGCATGCTACCCTATGGAGGCGGTGTGAGCTCGGTGAGTTCCACCGTCTCTTGCAGGAGCTGCGTCTGGACGACGGCAGGTTCCAGCAGTACTTCCTCCATCTGCTCTTTTCAGAGCCACCCAAACATCCTAAAGAGCAAACGTCCTGCAGTATCACTACACAGTCCCAGAAATAAAATTAAATGAAAGCATGAATGTCAGCACATCATGTTTTATGTGTTATATATAGCAGATGTATTACAATTTAGGCTGTAGGCCTGTCACAATCAATATATAATTTAATGAATGAAAACAAGCTCATTAATTTAGCCAGCCTTGATGTGTTGACAGGTATTTGTGTTTGTTTTCCTCCTCCTCCTCCTCCTCCTCTCTCCACCAAACACACTGGATGAGAGAAGAGAGTGCACTCTGTGTATTTGTCTTCTAAAATAGAGCTATTTTAAAGCTTAGACATTCCAATCTTGAAAAATTAAACTTTATTGCTATATATTGTCATTATATTAATTTAAAAATAATATAGACAACAATATTATCTGCAAAATTTGTAGAACAATTATCATCCAGCAGAATTTGTCTTTGTGACAGGCCTATTATGTTGTAATTAATTTGCGTATTATCTTTTACTTATAAAACACAATAACATAGCTAATAAGTTTTCAAAAACATTCTTTTGATTAGATGGCAGTGTGTCTGACACTTTTTTTATAAACATATTTACCAATATAATATATCTTTAGTCTGATATTTGTCTGTAGAGATGTGATAAAAGACAGCAAAAGCAATACAATTAACATATTTATTACATTTAATTTAAATATAACATTTTATTTACATAAAAAAATTGAATTCTTTAATAAATAAAAATAATTAAAAAACAAAACAAAAGAGAAGAACCTCAAGGACACGTACACAATTCCTCGACAGCCAGCCCGTTCCCTGTAGAGATTGGTACCCCACGAGCTAATAAGCTACTCGACTGGTTCCAGATTAAGCACAACTGTGCCAGCTTCATAAATTAATTTGTGAATTTGAAATTTCACACGAGCCTTTACTTGGGGCTCCAATCTCTCCAGGGAAGGAGCGAGGCTATCGAGGAATAATTGATCCTCAGAGCAGGGAGGCTGTGGTGCGGGGGGATGAGACTGAAGAGCCTGGAGCAGCAACCTCTGGATCTCCTCATTGGCGTCCTCATCCTCCCGCACTCTTCTGGTTCTCTTCCTCCCTGTATGTCGAAGAAACACAATGCATAAAATCAATTTGTGTGTAATGATGCAAAAACTGTGCACCTTATGTGAAAAAAAGGCCAAAATTTGTCATGCACATACCGCTCCGAGGTGTCACCAGTGAGGGTGGGGCAGCAGCAGGGGCAGAGGAAGAAAGGCTGGGAGTTGAGGAAGCTAGTGGGGCCAGGGAAGCTGGTGGGGCCGGGGAAGTGACAGCAGGCTCGTCCTCCTCATCAGGAAATTCTTCTTTTGCATTTATGACAAAAATGTATGAATTTTACAAACACATAAAAATACACTCAAATCAAACAGTTCAGCCACAGTAATACCAAGTCTCCACAACACTTTTTGAACTGTTGATTAGTTGAGGCTGTGAAAAATAAATACATTTGCTGAGTCTGACAGCAGGCATCCTCCTACATGATGATGTATTTTATTAACAAACCTCTCTGAGATGAGTCTGCTGTCTCTTCTTCCTCCAACTCCCTACTCTGGGGGGTCCAATCCTCCTCGACCCCCTGCTCCATGTTTCCACTGGTTGCTCGTGGAGCAATAAAGGGGTCGAGGAAAGAAAGGACCCCCAGGTACCTCCACTTTCTTCCTGTCCCTGCTGCTGACCCACTCTTGGGGAGCTTCCTGCGCTCCTTTGTGCACATGTCCCTGAGGCTCTTCCACTGTTTTTTACACTTTTCAACTGTGAAAACATAATGCACGTAGATCGATTAATTCTAAGCTGCCTTTGTTGAATGTACAAGAGAGGTGACGTTATGTCAGTAAAGCTAGCCATGTTAGCATGCTAGTGCAACAGACTGAAAAAAGTGATGCAATACGAGCAAAACAGAGAAAAAAAAAAACTTACTTGGTTCTCCAAGCTCCTGGCTTATGCTCACCCAGGCCCGATCCTTCATGTGCATGTCCTTATATTAAGGACAGGTCACATCGTATAGCTCTGGGTGAGCAGCAACGGCGATGATAAGCCCCTCCATTTTTGTAAAGACAATGAAAAGTCCGCCGAAACCCCGGAACGCTCTTCCTCAGTGACGATCTCCACGCTGATTGGCTGTCGCGGCGCGTCTAAACGCTCGCTCGCTGGAAAAGTTCAATTATTTCAACTCGAGCGTCAAGCGTCGAGCGATTTTTCGCTGGAATCGCTCGACGCTTGAACGCTTGACGCTCGACGCCCGCGATGGAGCGTCAACTCGCGGGTTTAGATTGACTTTGTATGTAAAGTTGACGCGCGACAAATTTTTATCGCTTTTGGTGGGTACACCCCGTTACACAGCATGACTCGAGTACTCTTTAGAGCATCCCATCTTTGCTACTTACTAGAACTACTTTGACATGACTTTAAAAGCTTTGGAAAGCAATGTGTCCAATCTCTGGTTGTTATAACACGACAAAGCAGCAGGTTCCGTGACAGATCACATATGCTGTACATTAGAGATGATAAATTGCAACAGCCTCACGCTTTATCGTTTAATCAAACACAAACCAATGAAGGCCTAATAGTTCTCTCTCATGTATCACCTTAAAGAAAAAATGTGAAGGTAACTTATGATTTTGTTAAGATTCACGTTGAATGAAATGTGGATTTGCTCTGAAAGTATCTTATCTAAATATCACATATTCCATGCTCTCATCAGTGTATTTTAATGTGAAGCAGTGCAGAAATTATGTCTTGTGTGATGTAAATGAAATAAGCATTTTGATAATTTGTGTTTATCAATATTTAACCATGACAATTTTTAAAAGAAACTTGAATTTGGGCATTAGAATTCACTGAAACATGTGAAAGAATACCCTTATTCCTCAAATTTCCCGTTGGGGCCTTAGATTTGTATGAAACTATGTCTTTTACTACTTACCTGTTTCATTGATATGTGCTGTTTAAAATTTTCTAAACATTCTTTTCTGTCTTTCCAGAGGACTGCCTGTTTGTAGCTGAGATCCCAGGCCAACAGCTGACCAAGGCCCAGATAAAAAGCCCCTATTTGGGTCCTTTACCCACCAACATTTTGAACTCTGATTTCGCTGTGACGAGAACTCAAGGTCATTAACTGCCACAATTTTTAAAAAATACTTATGTATCGTTATTATTGTTACTTTCATATCATTTAGGGTTCTCCACATTACAAATCTGTTCTAACGTCACTGTTTGGTAGGTTGTGCTTTGCCTCGCCTCCTCTGTCAAAGTGCTTTGAATCAAACATATATACAAAGCTACCGGTAAATGATCAGGTCAAATAGCAACTGTGCAACGTTGTTTTGCACCAAAATCAAAACAGTACTACCTAAAGTGAAAGTTTAACTTGGGGAACAGATCATGTGGAAATGTAAATTGTGTGGGTTTAGCAGTGCCTTAAAGATACAACTACTAAGACACTACAGACTTTACCATGGTCAGTATTCAACAGTTTCACCATTGCCTTGCCTTTATGACAACTGCATGTGTACATTTAGTACTTTCAATTCATTGAAAGTACATTTGTCAAAAGTACATTCCACAAAAAGAGTGGCTGTTGAAGAGGCTAAAGATCTGAACGTTAATCAGGCTTTTCATTGTCCTCTGTGTGATTTTAAACAGCCCTTTGTTGAAAATGACATGTTTGTGCATCTTCGTTGTCATCTAAGAAAAAAAGAAATGGTTCCATGTCCATATAAGGACTGCAGTTTTAAAACAAATGTGTATTCCACCTATAATGCGCACAAATGCAGAGAACATCAGAACAAAATGGACTATGACACAACAGTTGTAGTGACAGCTGTCTCAGATGATATTCAGGATAGTGACATTAGATGTGATCCAGTGCAGTTTTCAGATGAAGATGAAAATAACACAGTTGTAAACTCTGGCAACGAAGGATTAGCAGAGCAACTGCAGTTTAATCTGGCTGCCTTCTTCCTGAAAATGCAAACCATTTGCCATGTATCTGAAAGGGCAACACAGGAACTCATTGAGCACATAGACCAGCTGTTTACACTATCAGAACCCCTTGTCAGAGAGTCTGTTATCAAGACGCTAGAAAAACAGAACTGCCCTGTAACTGACACACTTGTAAGTGAAATTGTTCTTGCAGTTTCAGAATGCAACATTTTGCATAAATCCATTGAATCTGAAGGGCCACTGTCCACAGCCAAGAGAAGAAAGACATACTATGAGGAGAATAAAGGTAAACAATTTGGCCATCTCATGGAACCACTCAGTCGTGTATCATGATTTCTGTATGTGCCCATTCTCACAACTTTGCAGGTATTACTGAAAAAAACAGACGTACTTGAGAAAGTCAAAGACATACCTACACAGGTACACGGTCAGTATTCGTCACATAAAGATGGCATCCACTACCAGACTAATGTACTCCTCTATCCACTCCCAGTTTTTAACAGTTATTAAGATATACAACTACTAAAACTTTAGTGTTTGGGAAATCCTTGTAGTTTTTTTTAAGTGTTTCAGACACGTCATATAACCTGTAATCGGTTGGACGGTCGTTTCATGGCAAGTCGAAACGTGAGTTAAGTTGACCGAGAGGACACATTGAGTTTACTACGTGCCGTCAGACCTTATGCAAAAGTTTTAGCACCTCTTTTGAGTGACCTTAAAACTCTTGAATCAGCAGGTGTCTACATTGAAACACTTGGTGACTGTCTCAAAGGCACAGTCTACTGTGTTGTGGCAGATAACCTTGCTGCCCATACACTGGCTGGTTTCAATGAGAGCTTCAGGTCTACATATTTTTGTAGATTTTGTCTTGCCACCCAGTCAGACATGCAAACAACAGCAGCAGTTTTCAGCGGTGCTTTTGAGCTGAGAACGAAAGATCAGCATGACAACCTTGTGCATGAAATCAAGAACGGCAGTGAAGAGAATTATGGTGTAAAGCAAAGTTGTGTTCTCTCTGACCACCTCTCTCATTTTCCCCCTATCACAGGATTTCCACCTGATATCCTGCATGACCTGTTTGAAGGTGTAGTTCCTGTTGAGTTGGCGCACTGTTTGAAAGGTATGATTGCTAAAAAATACTTTTCTTTGGAAGAGCTGAATAGAGCAATTAAGTACTTTCCCTTCAACATGCTGATAAGGTTGACCGTCCTCACCCAGTTCCTCAAAATTTTGCCAGCCGTGGAACAATAGGGGGGAATGGGCATGAGAACCACACTCTTCTCAGACTGTTGCCATTGGCTCAAAAGTCCCAGAAGGGGACAAGTTTTGGGAGGTACTGATGGACTTAAAAGACATAGTGGAACTTGCTTTGTCTCACACATTCACTGATGACATGCTTCAGTACATGACCTGTAAGATTTCAGATCACAGACAGCTGCTTCAAGAAGCCTTACCCAGTTTGCGCCTTCGGCCAAAGCATCACTATATTGAGCAGTATCCTCATCTCATAAAATGCTTTGGTCCTTTGGTGCACCTCTGGACAATGAGATTTGAGGGCAAGCACAAAGTGTTCAAGAAAATTGTTCATGACACTCGCAACTACAAAAATGTGCTGAAAACATTGGCAGACAAACACCAAAGTATGATGGCATTTTATCTGTCATCACCAAGATTTTTCAAGCCACCAATACAGACTTCAAAAGTTGAGTCTGTCTTTATTGACTCTTTGCCCTCTGATACACACACATTGATCTCAAGCATAACTGACAGCAGCAGTGTGTTTGATACAAAAAAGGTCACAATTGAAGGCATAACATATGTGGCTGGCATGTTTGTTTGCACTGGAGCACATGCAGCTTTGCCTGAGTTTAAGGAGATCAGAAACGTACTGCTGATCAGAAGTGATATCTTCTTTCTTTTGAAAGACTATGAGACTTTTTATGTTGAGCATTTGCGATCATATGAGCTAGAACATCATAAAAAGAAGTGCCACACTATGAAATCTGTGTGTGATCTACAGGACCAGATGCCGCTGATTGCATACAAAGTGTCGGGCAGCCTAATTGTAACTCCTAAACATTTCATTCCATTGTCTGAGTAAATCATGAGCACCGAAGCAAGCAGCACATATTGGCCTTTTTTCTGGGCATTTAAGGGGAACTGGAGAACTGTTTGGGAATACATGTGAAATCCCTTCATGAAAAAATATTTCAACTTGTTTTTTATGTTTGTTTTTTTATGTATTTATTTGTTTTACCTGTGCTTTTGCACCTATACCATGGTCATCTAAAAATTTTGGAAAATACAAAGAACAGTCTGATATCTTGGATCTTGTTTGTGTTTTAGTTTGCAGGTCTACCTTCCAGTGGAAATGGATGTAAATGATGCCCTGAAATTGAGGATCATCCTTGAGGAGGACAATGCTGAGAGGCTTATTTTGCCTTCTCGTCCTGAGAGTGTAAATGCCCTCATATCAGAGGTGAAAACTAAATTGAGCTTAGTTGGTGACTTTCGCCTCCAGTTTCAGGACCCAGAGTTTGACAATGCTTACTGCAACTTGGTGAACAAAGAGGATCTGCCATCAAAGGCAACTATCAAGATAGTTCAACTTATAGAGTCAGACCAGATTTCAGTCAGCACAGATGACACAGTGCTGCTGTCTGACAACACAGATTCACCAGAGCGTCTTTGCCGATGGCCAGAGATTTTTGTTGTTCCAACATTCTCATACGAGGTGGAGTTTTCTTTAAGAGAAGGTAGCTCTGCATATGAGAAAGAGAGGAGTCCTTTGAGGTTAAGCAGGGACCAAAAACACAACATACTAGAAACAATGGCTGCGGAAATCTACAAGCATAAAGCATACCCGAGTACCAAAGAGATTGGCGAAGCAGCTGAGGCTTTAGTGAGTAAACACCCCTGCCTGAAAGAAAGTGGTTCCAAAACAGGGTATGAAGGTTGGGTGAATAGCCTGCGCTTTAAAATGGGTAACTACAGAACAAAACTGTGTAGGGCTGGCATTAAGGATGTAGCTGTAAATGCAACATCAAAAGACCCAGAAGAGGTGAGGTCAACTTCCTGCCCAATTTTCCTAAGGGTGAAACTAAGGACTCTCTGGAATCCCGGAGGCTTGAGATGGTGGAGCAATTCAAGAAGGCGCCGAATGAAAGGGACATGGTTAACATCTATCTACACATGCAGGGCACCTTTTCACTGAGGCGTGAGGAGATTGTGACCTCCTGTGGAACATTTAAAGAAAGATGGCCTGCTCTCTTTTATGAAGCACAGGTAAGGACAAATACAAAGGTTATACATAAATGGCAAACTTTATTAGTGCAGTTCCTGATCTCAAAACAGCATGGTCTATTTTCATTTGGTAGTCTAATGGTCTACATATATGCACTGTTTTTGTTTTCCAGCTCTACACAGAGTTCCACAGGATCACAAATCAAAATCTGCAGTACTCTTTCTTTTCTTCTCTGGACAAGTATACCCCTCAACTTCTGAAGCTGCACAAAAAGAGGAGGGCTGGGAATCGAGGCGAGGCGATGGAGAATCTCATGAATACTTATGAAGAAATGGTAAAATAGNAGAGATTGGCAAAGCAGCTGAGGCTTTAGTGAGTAAACACCCCTGCCTGAAAGAAAGTGGTTCCAAAACAGGGTATGAAGGTTGGGTGAATAGCCTGCGCTTTAAAATGGGTAACTACAGAACAAAACTGTGTAGGGCTGGCATTAAGGATGTAGCTGTAAATGCTGGAAAGCGCAGCAAAACCAACCCAAGTGGTGCAGCATCAAGGGCCAACATCAAAAGACCCAGAAGAGGTGAGGTCAACTTCCTGCCCAATTTTCCTAAGGGTGAAACTAAGGACTCTCTGGAATCCCGGAGGCTTGAGATGGTGGAGCAATTCAAGAAGGCGCCGAATGAAAGGGACATGGTTAACATCTATCTACACATGCAGCACACCTTTTCACTGAGGCGCGAGGAGATTGTGACCGTGAGACCTCCTGTGGAACAATTTAAAGAAAGATGGCCAGCTCTCTTTTATGAAGCACAGCATTCCTGTTTATGTTTCCAATATGTATTTACCGTTTGAAATAATCACGTCAAGGACTAGAGTTTTGTCGTACCAGATAAAAGTAAACCATCAGATTACCAGATGTATATACGTGACAAAAACATTTCCAGCTCTACACAGAGTTCCACAGGATCACAAATCAAAATCTGCAGTACTCTTTCTTTTCTTCTCTGGACAAATATACCCCTCAACTTCTGAAGCTGTACAAAAAGAGGAGGGCTGGGAATCGAGGCGAGGCGATGGAGAATCTCATGAATACTTATGAAGAAATGGTAAAATAGTGCTTCAAATGGCCTTCACAGGTGGTGATGGTTTTTTTTTTTTTTTTCGATTGTAAACGTTTTGAATGCAAGTATGATGTCCTGTTCTCGTTGTAGTTTGCAGTCCGGACAGCAGTCCTGGCTGGCCTGGTGCTACACTTGAAGGAGGATTCCTCAGAAGTCTTCAAAACTTGCGAGGTAATTTATAATATTTTGGACAAATATACAGGGAGGACTACAAATGCCAACATTGATTGTGCAAATGTTGAAATGATTTGATCTTTTATTCATTCTTTTATTTTCAGGAGGAATCAGAAGCGCATGAAGGAGCAGTGGCCCTGGTGGCAGTTGCAAATGATGAAGCTGTTCTTGCTGGAGTTCCCTTCGAAACCTGCCATGT